>JAOTRH010003921.1:0-24022 GCA_034768845.1 Heliamphora exappendiculata
ATTAGATTTAGATTGATTAGAATATTAGATTGATTAGATTGATTTTGATTTGATTCTATTGTATCTCCTTTATTGTTGATCCCTATTCGCCTATAAATAGGTCATATATTGTACAGTTTGAAATAGACAGAAAATATACAATTATTTTCTCTTCTCAATTTCTTCAGTCACGATTCGTCTCAAGACACTCAACCTCGTATAAGTAGTATGGAATAAGAAAGGTGACGACGATAAACCACGCATCACGGCACTTAGCCGAGTACATTTAGTATTGGATGGGAATGGTGATGTGGCAGGGACATTGTGTATGAGACATGGGTGTATTAGAACGTAATAGTACCATAGAGATGAATGCCCGCTGTGGTAACGTGGCAATGAGTATGGGATGGGTTTTTTGGTGAGACCCGAGAAAAACTATTTTTTTAAACAATAATCAACTTTTAGGAACTTGAGTATAAAATACTTGTGAACTCGCGTTGGTACTTTTATGAGTTTAAATTTGTGATTATAATTGCATATATGTTGTTATATACCTACTTATGTTGATAGAATTATGTGTGTTGAGGGTAGGTTAGTAGAGTTGTTAGTTTTCCTGAACATTGCAGCTAATAGTATTTAAATGCTAAGTGAAAAAGAATTTAATGAGGAACACCAAATAGGGGAAGCATAACTATGGTTGGCAACTAAACAAAGAATCGTCGTTTGAAATTCCATTGTAATTTTTATTTTGTTGAATTCTTTTAGAAGATTTGAGTTATAACATATATGTTAAGGCTATTTCCGCCGTTGTATGAAACTTGTATTTTTTTTGTTGAATTATCATTTTAAATTTGTATAAATATTTTAAAAAATTATGAGCTATTTTCTCAAAATCAATTAAGATTTTTTTTTTGTAATTTAAGATGTCTCCAAAAATTGGAGCATCACACGTTACATGCTGCATCTTGTAATTTAAATATAATTATAAACAAGATTATCATAGGGGTTTTTGTACTTTAAATAAATTGTTCATCTAATTATCATTTAGTGAACGAGGAATAATAAAAATTTGAAAACAAATTTAGTGTACTTGCATGCATTTAGCCTAGCTTAATTATATAGTTTTTTTATTTTGTGTTTAGTAAATTTTTTCAGCATAAATACAAAATTAATATACTTTCTGAATTTATCTCACCATGATGGATCAGAAAAGTAAAAATATTAATAATTTTTTTTTAAAGTCAATTTTTTGTTACTTTTTTCGTTTTTAGTAATTATTTTTCAATTTCAACCCAAACGAACACACTTAGGTCCTAATTGGTAATTTTAGTTTTTTCGCTTTTTGAATAAAAATGTTAAAAAGGCAAGGTTTTCCATGTAGAAAAAAAAACAAAAATGCTAAAAAGCCAAAAGTCAAATAGAAAAAAAAAACTCTCCAAAAATTCTGTTAAAACTCCCACCACTTTTAAAATATAATAATATATTATATTCATAACTTATTTCTAACCACTACCATGTATATATAATTGTTAATATCAAATATATAGAGAGATAAATTGTTTACTTCAAACAAAAAATAAAAAATAAATTTTTTACCTAAATAACCAATTAGAAAAAATTAGTTTAAAAGCTAAATTATCAAATAATCTACTTTAAATCAAATTAAATTTTTTAGGTATAAATAAAAAAAATTAACTTTTAAATTAGTTACTAATCGGGGTCTTATTAAATTTCTCTCGAAATTGAAAAATAAAAAATTTGAATCAAAATATTAAAAAGTTAAAAGAAAAAAAAACTCCAAAAATAAAAGGAGACAACTCTCCAAGATATACTTCATTTATAAATATTAATACATATTTTAATAATAATAATGCTATAATAATTATTTTTAAATGATCACATTTAAGTATTAAATGATATGTCAATTAATGTATGGTAGTTAAAAATAAATAATAAGTCCTTAACATGACATAAATATCATATATAAAATATCACATCACATAATACTCAAATATGATCTTTAAGTATGAATAATAGCATTACTTTTTAATAAGAATAGTGCTAATCAGTGTCTACTAGACGGTAGTTAATAATTAAATAGAGATAAAAAAAATTTAGTATTAATATATTTTTAAGTATATAATCTATCACTTTCATAAATATTAATATATTTTACATAAATATTTATATATTATAAATCCCTAAATTATCGTTTATCGTTTATTAAGCAGTAATTAACATTTTTTTAACGATTATTCAGCGCTAGTTTAGGATTTTCCTTAAACAAATAGAAATGGGCTGTCTCCAAATGTTGGGTCGTTGTCACATCTGAGCTTTGTATAGCTTGATTTGACTGTTGTTAATAATTAATCAAAAGCATTTAACGGCCTGAATTTCTCCTTACCCCTGCTTCGCGTAGGCTGCGCTGTACCGTACCTGTCCTACTTTCCTACCTTTTCTCTCTCTCTTCACTCTCTTTTTAACAGTGGTGTTGTCATTTTAATAGAAATTACGAATATTTAATAAAAATAAAAAATTATAAATTTTAATAAAAATTATAAATATTTTAAAAATATTAAAATTTATAATTTAAATTAATAATAAAAAATTAAAAATTACTAGTAATAATTTTGCAAAACACTCAAAATAGCTTATGTTTACTTTTAAGCAATACTATTTAATTTTTTTTAAAAATTAATTAACTTTTTTTTATTTCTTAACTTAAGAAAAAAATTTGTATATACACCAAATATCTTAATTTTTTAAAATTAAAATTATTATAATACAATTAATTAAAAAAGTCAACTATATTTATAAAAATAAAAAAAATCGTACTAATATCTTAAATGCTATAACTTAAAAATAAAAAATAAAAATATATTTAACATTTTAATAAAAAATAAAAAAATAATAAAATTACTATAAAATTTTATCCAAAACACTTAATTTTTTATTTCTTTTTTTTTTAACTAAACATTTTAAAAATCAATTTTTTTTATAAATTCCGAAGGCCTTAAGATGACGGTGTCCATCCAGTTGGAGAAATTCTTCAACAAGAAACACAATGGTGTAATGATGTGTTGTGCTCATTTAGTACATAACTGTTATATATATTTTTATTGTAAAGCTATATTTATATATAATAACTATCGTTCTTCATGAAAAATTATTTTTTAAAATTATAAATATTTAATATTTATATTTATACTTATATATAAAACGAAGACAGGAGTTTAAAGTCTTATCATGAATTTTATTTTTAAAATTACTCACATTCTTAATTGTCACTATTTTAAATATTTATTAATTTTTAATTTTTTTTTAAAAAATTACACACATATGTACCACAATTTTAATATTAATTAAACATATTACTGGTCATGAATTGGTGTTTATCCACTAAACAACTACTCGAGAGATTGAGCACAATGTGGACTCTCTGAGCGGTCGAACATAACCGTTGAACACTGTTCATGAAAGAATTTTGTAAACTAGATGTCTCCTCAGTTTATTAAACAAAATATTAGTCTTAACTCCTTAAAGTATCGTTCATTTTACTTTTTATTTGCCATAAAAAAATTTAATGCGCGAGATCTAGTTGGACCATAAAATAGCTAAATTTATCTATGTATTTTCAAAATATGTATAAAATATACATATAAATTTATCTATCTTGCGTAAATAAGTATAAATATAAATTTATCTGTATAAAAATTAGTATGTCTTTTCAAAACACGTATAAATCACACAGATAAATTTATCTATTTTGCATAAATAAGTATACAGATAAATTTATCCATATAAAGAACATTGTGTCTTTTTAAAATGCGTATAAATCACACAGATAAATTTATCTATATAAAGAATACCGTGTATTTTCAAAACACGTATGTATAAAACACACAGATAAATTTAACTATCTTGCATAAATAAGTATACAGATAAATTTATCTGTTAAAGAATACTGTGATTTTTCAAAACACATATGTATAAAATACATAGATAAATTTATCTGTCATGCATAAAATAAGACGATAGATAAATTTATCTGTATGCATTACATATAATTTTATCTATTTTTGTTAAATTTATATATATTATAGGCGATTGAATCTCGCGTTTTAAAATTTTTGTTATGAACTTTGCGCGTTAAAACTTATTTTTTTGAACTTTTGACTAAAAATCACTTTAATACAACTACACACTCATTTTTGTTTCATTTGGAATAATTATTTATTTGTTTCTTTATTTTAATATAATTTTTATTATTTAATTAAATTATTATATTTTTTGATTTTATTTATCAAGACAAATCAAAAAAATAAATTCTTAATCAAAATATAAAAAAAAAACTTCATAAAAGATAAAAACAATTGAGCCAAATTTTATGTTGCTAATTTTTATTTTTAGTAATTTTTTTATCTTTGAATTAAATTTTTTTTCTTAATTTATCTTATCGAGACAATTTGAAAAGATAATAAAAAAATAAAAAATAAAAACTAAAAAACTAAAAAATAATTTTTTCAGAATTTAGCCCAAATAGGCATTTATCTTGTTTTCTCTTTCTTGTGATTTCTAAAAAATTAACTTTTTCAAAACTAATGCTAACGACAGTCCTTAGTGCAGCCAATAAAAAAGAAAAAACTGTAGTGATATTAGTATAAAATGTATTAATATTGTTATAAAATATATTAATATTTGTGAAAAAGTAGATTGTATTAATTATTGAAATGTATTAATATATAGCTCAATGGTTGTTGTTAGCATGACACTTACTTGAAAAATTAGTTTTTATAGTGTTTAGCATTTTAAATAGTTTATTAACTTTGGTAGAATTCTTCTTTAAAAAAAACTAATAGGCATTCCAAATATCTATTAAAAAATTCAACTCTACTTCCAAATACAAAAAATCATGGTATTATTCCATGTATTACATTTTAGAAGAAAACAAATAATAGCATAACATTTCAACAAAAGCAAGAAATTTATTTTTATCCTAAATAAATTATCCCAAGAGGGGGCATTTACCGTAGAGTTAAGTTGGGTTTCGAGCTAAATTAAGAACTAAATTATTTTAAACTATTCTAACAGTTTACAAATCAAAATCGGATCATATGTATGATGAAACTAGATCGAATTAAACTAATAAATAATGGATCAATTTTAATTTAGAACCACAATTCTAAGGCGAATTACTTATATAGTCTATTTTATGTTTAAAAAATTATACATTTATTTTCTCCTTTCTCATTAATTATTTTTATCTATTTTATATTATTTTATTTTACATTTAATGTTATCACTTAATTACAAATATAAATCCTCATATTACAAATTATATTAATAATACATAACATAATACAAATATAAGAAAGATAGGCCATATTGTTTCGATAAGTCTAGATCTATTTACACGTTCTATCAATTTTTTTGAACACTCTTTATACCAAATATTTTAACTTTATTTCTTTATATTTTTTTAATTTTGAGAAAGTTAATCACTTAAAAATAAAATTTTTTAAACATTCTAAATAGGAATTAGTGCTATTTGATATAAAAAACTGGTTTTTTAAAATAAAAAATCAGTTTTTAAGTCACACCCCTATAAAGTTTATTTGTTTTCTAAACTATTCAGTTTTTTTAAATAAAATAATTATAATATCCTTACTAAAAATAGTCTAACTCTATATAAAAAATTGTGTTATTATCTCAAATATTAAAACTTAAAAAAAGAAATAAAGGCATATTAAATACTTTAATAAAAATCTTGTCTCTAGCAATCTAAATTTTTACTTTCTCTTTTTTCTATGCAGTTTTTCTCAAATAAATATCCGAAATAGAATTTTTATTATATTTTAAAAGGCATTCACATATAACACTACAAGAGAGAAAATCGTCAAGATAAAGCTATTGCAAGTTACTTTTTTTTTTTAATAAAAATACTCATACTAACACTTCTACTAAGCAGTGTACCAACACCTTAATTAACTGAGATACTTAATTAATACAAGGGAGTATTTAAAATGTTATACACTACTGTGAGGATTGGCATATAAATCTTGCAGTGAAGGAGTAATTATTCGATAGTTGTTGAGCACCACATGACATTCCTTGCGTGGTGCTCCTGTCTAATAACGTAGTGAAAAATATTTTAGGTAGACGAAGGTATTCCATTTAATAGAAAAATTATTGAGTACTTTCAGAATACTACGTGTCATCACTTACGACAAGTAAATGAAAAATATTGATACACCTTTTCTGGGCCATTCTTGTTTCATATCTATCAAACAAAGATAAACTACTATTGTCCTATTCAAAATATTTTTCTCTAGATAATTAGATGGAAGCACTACACAGACAATGCCACGTGGTGCTCTAGGACTCCATAAATTTTTTTCACTAAAGATGAAAAAAAACTCATATAAAAAAAGTTATCTCATACGGTGCCTAACTCATCTATAATCTTTTTGTTGGAAAAACAAATCACAAGAACCAATGACAGTGCATAAAAATTATACAAAATAAAAACGAGAACCTAATTAAACCCTACAAGGAGGAACAAATGCCATAATTTTGAGATCTCTCTAATTTGATCTCGTCTCAACACTTGAACACAAATTTGTCAGATGAATGTACGAATCAAAAAGAAATTAATTGCAACTCAGACATTTTAGCGTATTCTCATAGACTTAATCACGAACAGAGAGTGGACTCTAGTATTCGTGAGTTTCTACTCTTTCACTGGTTGCGTCTGTGTGTTCAATATCACGAGTGAATTGTAAATTCTAAATGCTAAAGGGCTTATGCGGCATATATATAGAATACTGTAGGAACCTAAGAAATAAATAATTTTGTTTATCAATAAAAGAAAATTAATTGATTCCACAATCTAATCAAATAGGGGCAACTCCACCTTCATCACTGTGGGGTCAATTGATCTCATTGAAAAAAATTTTATTATTATAATATTATTTTTAATTAAGATATAATTGACCATATTAGAAAAATATAATTGACTCCATAATATAAAAACACTATAAATTATCTCAAACGTCTCGCACCAGAATTCAGATTACTTCTCTGAGCAATATTTATATTTCAAGCACGAACGATATATGCCTAGTTATTAAAAGGCCAAACAGAAAATCCCACAAACTATAAATTTATGTCTTATTTGACAACATAGCTGTAAATTAGAATTTTTTCTTAAAGTCATTTTAAGTTATATAAACTAAAAATTTATTTGGTGAAGCAAATAGGAAACTTTAAGCCCA
The DNA here is from genome assembly GCA_034768845.1 of Heliamphora exappendiculata. Lineage (NCBI taxonomy): Eukaryota > Viridiplantae > Streptophyta > Magnoliopsida > Ericales > Sarraceniaceae > Heliamphora > Heliamphora exappendiculata. The sequence continues at coordinate 7,254 of JAOTRH010003921.1, forward strand.
AAGACAATAGCTGAAAAACTTAGCTTAAAGTAATTTTAAACTAAAAGATCTTCAAGTCAAATTTTTTTTATAATTTTTAAAATTTTCTATTTAATATAGATCTTGTTTGAGAGATTTTATGAAAAAAGTGATTTTTTTGATTTTAAGCAAAAAGCAAAAAATGAATTTTAAGCCTTTTGTCAAATGAATGCTTAATTATATCACTATTATTGAGCTATTTTACACAATTATAAATATGTAACTTCAATAGCTTCAAAATTATTTTACAGAGTTGAATACAAAATTATTTATTTGTAAAGTCTGACTCAATAATTTCTTTGTCACATACGTTAAAAATAATATTTTTGATATAATTAATAACTAAGTTATTATATACCAATCTTAAAATATAAAATCCAAACGAACATGATTGTAGAACTTGATGTATAATTTTTCTTGTCAAAATACTAGTATGATTATATCTAAAAGATATTTTATTTATTAATTAAAATATTTAATTTAATTATGTTATACGGATTATAGATGATTAATTATTATTTACTGTAAAATTTATTATTTTATAATTTTTAAATGACGCCATCAACAACAAAAATTTAGAGTTGTCACTGCAAGCAAAATAGCATATTTAAACTCATTATGAAATTAAAAAAAGTTTAATTCAATCCAAATTAAATTCCTAATACAAGATTTATGAAAGGTCCTTACAGCTAATGAAAGCAAAGTTATATGGGATGTTGATCACATTGAAACATTGGGAGCACTAAGGGCAGTGGCGTTAGCCAAATAACTGGGACTGGAACTGGGATTAAAGGCCGTGTTTGTTTTAAAGGATTGGAGGGTGGGATTGAATTATTAGTTCGAAGTAATTCGAAGTAATTTTTGTATTCTATATTTGGATTCCCAGTAAGAATTTTGGATGAACAATCTGAATTGGACACACAATTCCTTAGATGAGAAATAACTTGTGAGTGAGAAAAGGGTGGCATAGAGAGGGATTGGATTAGAGAGTAGAAGGAATTATATATGAAATGTTTAATATCCTCTTAATTCATCCCAAATAAACAAACATGAAAGTGAATTGAACACACAATCTCTTATATGGGGAATAACTAGTGAGAGCTGAGAGAGTAGAATAAATATGAATAGGATTAGAGAGTGAAAGGAAATGGTTAATCCCTCTTAATTTCTTCCAAATAAACAAACATTAAAATGAATTGATAAATAGATAAACAATGTAATGGATAACTAATCTCATGACTACTTGTCATAAGACATTTAATCCCTCTTAATTCTATCATTTAATATAAACATGGGCTAAACTCAGAAGGGGAGGACTTGTCTGCCATGGGGAATATGATTGAAGCTACCAGGAGCTACATTAAAGAGGTTCCTACAAGAGCCGCACTCATACATCCTGAGAGGGTAAAAGAGTTGAGCACGGCTTGGCAAACTTTGGGAGAATCGCTAATAGAAAGCAGACGTGGCTAAGGGAGATACCGAGCCCAATCCTTCACACTGTTCAAGAGGAAGAAAGGGGAAGAGAAGATGCAACAGAAATGGAGTAGCAGGCTACAGGTTTACAGTTTTTTTCATGTTCTTGCCGATGTTTCTTTTGTTACCATCTATTTGTCTATCCTTTGATATATATGTCTTGAAACTAGATTTTTGTCTGGTTCAACCAAATCAAAAAAAAACAAATTCATTGTTTGGGACGATTGTTAACTCGTAAAGCCGTTGGATTCTGAGAAAGCCTGGGACTAGGATCGGTTAGTGTTTGTATTTATATAGCCATATACTAGCATAAATTGGTGTTATGCACAGGATTTTAGTTATAAAATAATAAAATATTATTTTAAGACTTTTTTTCTATAAATGTATAGAATATGACAAATTAGTTTTTATTGCGCTATGCAAAATTATTGCATTTAAATTTTTGCCTCTAAAGTTCTTATAAAAAATTATTATATTTAATCAAATTTGTTATCAAATTCCCCTCGTAGGATTTGACCCTACGACCAATCAGTAACAGGCAACCGCTCTTCAAATATTTTTTATTATATATTTTGTAAACTATTAATTTAAGTAAGACATCAACAAATTAATTATCTCTTAACTTAAGACGAGTAAGTTAAAAAAATTAAGAATTCAAATTATGACTCAATTTTATTTATTTTTATCGTTTCTGGACTATTAAAACGTCTAAATATATCATACTATAAGTTTTCCTCCTATTATTAATAACGGACACTTTAACATGCATGGAATAAAATAAATATATTCTAATAATAAGTTTAATATTTAAATATTAATTAATTTATTAAAAAATAAGATAATATAAATTATGCATATGGATAAAATATCGAGTTGAAGTTATTTTTATATTTATTGGATTTAAAATACAAAAGAATTATTTCATTTGTATATAACAATATCGATCAGAAATTATAAAATTATTTCAATTTTACCTTTACTTTATCTCTGCTTCTTTTACATGAATATAATACAATGTTTATCTGCAATTCAAGTTATTTATTTCAAATTTTATTTATAAATTTTAGTGTATATAAACTATATATACATGATCATTACGTCAAAAAATAATAAAATGTAAGTTTGATTTACCTATTTAAATATATATATATTTTTTATAGTTAATATTCAACTAAAGTTCGAAAAATCACTTCTTCTTTTTTTTTTTCTCTTCTATTTTGAATAATTAACTAAATTAAATTCTACTTCACTTGATTTTATTGTTAGTTTCTTATATAATTAAATTAATTCATGTGATGGTAAATACATCAAAAAGTCATGATATTAAATAAAAAATTGTAATTAGAAAATAAAGAAAACAGAGTTAGAAATGAAGAAATTCTTACTATTCCTTAAGTTCTATAATAAACATATTAAGAAAAAATTTTAAAAATAATAATTAAATATATTATTTCATCTAAATAAATATTAAATGGATGAATGAAGTTGCAAATAAGAAAACATAAATATAAGAAGATTCACAAATTTTATTATAAACATATTTAAAATTACTATAATTTAATAGTATTTGATAATTAATGTTCATATTTGACTTTATAAAAATAGTAGAGAATATATATACTTATATTTTTTATAATGCTATATTTAATTTTTTTTCTATATATAGTACCAATTAAAGTCTTAAATTAAAGATTTTGATGACATTATCGTATTGAATAGAGAATCAATATTTAATGTAAGAACTAATAATTTATTGACATATATTTTTTTTATATTTTGTAAATTCAAAATCTAAAAAATTTTAATTAAGAATTTAAGTTTGAAAGAACTAATAACGTTTTACTATACTAATCCTTTAGTTCTATGATAAACATATTAAGAAAAATCAAAAAATGATAATTATATATATATTATTTTCTGTAAATAAAGATTAAAGGGGTGAATGAAGTTGGAAATAAGAAAACATAAATATAAGAAAATTTACAAATTTTGTTATAAATGCATATTTAAAATTACTATAATTTAATTGTATTTAATAATTAATATTTATATTTGACTTTATAAAAATAGCAGATAATAGATGTACTCATATTTTTAATAATGTTATATTTAATTTTTTTTCTATATATAGTTTCAATTAAAATTAAAAATTAAAAATTTAGATGACATTACCATATGGATCAGATTAATCACCGCCCACTGGGCTGTGGTTAATATTTTCCTTACCATATTGATTAGAAAATCAATATTTAATGTAAGAACGAATAATTCGTTGACATATATATTTTTATATTTTATAAATTTAAAATATTAAAAAAATTAAATTAAGAGTTTAAATTTTAAAGAATTAACAACATTTTACTATACTATAATGTATAATATAGATTGAATGATGCTTTACTGATGATAATTTCTTTGTACGACCGATGAATTTGAATTTGCGCACCAGTGTTTGATGAAATGCCTGCTTACATATTTCCCTCTCCATTCTCATAAATATTTGTGTGTTTTGTTTATCCCACTTTACACAGTTTATAAAAATAGTAGAGAATAAATGTACTTATACTTTTTATAATGTTATATTTTTTTTTCTATACATAGTACCAATTAAAGTCTTAAATTAAAGATTTTGATGACAATATATACCTTATTGATTAGAGAATCAATATTTAATGTAAGAATCAATAATTTGTTGTCATATACATATTTTTATATTTTATAAATTCAAAAATCTAGAAATTTCAATTAAGAATTTAAGTTTGAAAGAGCTTAGAATGTTTTACTATACCAGTCCTTAAGTTCTATGATAAACATATTAATAAAAATAAAAAAATGATCTCTAAATAAAGATTAAATTGGTGAATGAAGTTGCAAATAAGGAAACATAAATATAAGAAAATTTACAAATTTTGTTATGAATGCATATTTAGAAGTGCTATAATTTAATAGTATTTGATAATTAATGTTTATATTTAACTTTATAAAAATAGAAGAGAATAGATGTACATATACTTTTAATAATGTTATATTTAATTTTTTTTCTATATATAGTACCAATTAAAATCTTAAATTAATTATAGAATCAATACTTAATGTATGAATGAATAATTTGTTGACATATATATTTCATATTTTATAAATTTAAAGAATTTAGAAAAATTGAACTAAAAGTTGAAGTTTCAAAGAACTAAGAGCGTTTTACTATAATACATAGTATAGATAAATGCTTTACTAATAATAATTTCTAGGTATGACGGATGAATTTGAATTTGTGCACCAGTGTTTGATGAAATGCCTGCTTACATATTTCCCTCTCCATTTCCATAAATATTTGTGTGTTTTGTTTATCCCACTTTTCACAGTTTATTTGAATATTTGATACACATCAAGCGATCGATATATACAAGCAAAAGCTGCATAGCTATGCATCAAACTCCTGAACCAATTGTTGGTATTCACTTATTATCTGTCGAAATTGATAATCTTTATCTATTTATTCAAGATAAAACCGAACAAAGTGTTTGAAATTGGAATGCTGTAAATACCATATCACAAAAAACAATAGTAAAACACCCACATAGCAAAATCTGCTACCCGAAAAACCATAAGAATATCTATCCTCATCTGGCCAGGCGTGACACTCTCTTTGGACACGAGTAACACCGAAATTCAGAAGCCAAAAGTGACAAGGTTAGGCAGCTTTCAAAGTGTTTCCAACGTCAATGACGAATCGGTATCTAACATCCGTCTTCACAAGGCGCTCCATTGCAGTGTTCACGTAGTCCATCGGAATGACCTCGATGTCAGCGGTTATGTTGTGTTCTGCTGCGAAATCAATCATCTCCTGCGTCTCCTTGAGGCCTCCAATGATGCTCCCAACCACCGTCTTCCTCCCTGTCAATTTTCGCATTCCACCACATTTAGGTCAAAACCATGTTTTCTGGTGCTTGATACAATGGAACTTGTAATAAAGAGCTCAATTTCTCAATTTCAAATCACTGAAAATCAGTGAAAGAAATTAAAGTGAAATATATTCTCTTGAACGTAGAGTTGAACCGCCTACATATTTTTATTTCATTTGAAAAAAACTCTTGTTATCTTTTGTGAGTACTTATTCAATTTTCATAAATTATTTTTGCAGCTTTTATATCCAAATCGTAGATATTCACAGTAAGTTGCTTTTAAAAGTAAACATCCAAAATCAGAGAAACTAAATGCGTAATTACCAACGAGTAGAGGGAAAACAGGTAGCTCAAGTGGCCTCTCTGGTGCACCAACCAAGACAAGTTTCCCGTGATACTTCAACAGACCAATCAATGGGAGGAGAGGGTGAACCGCAGACACAGTATCGATTATACCATCCATTGTGCCCATAGCAGCCTATTTTATAATCAAACAAACACACACATCAAACCAGTAACAAACACATAAGTCCACCGGTAAGGTGAAAATTGAATAACAAAACTAAAAGGATAAATTACACTGACCTCTCTTGATATTTTAATTAAATACAATTAACTTCATTTAGATGGACAAATTACACTAACACCCCTCACAGTGAAACGGTGTTAACGGAATTGACGAAAAGAACAAAATACCCTCAATGAAAACTGTTAGCCTTATATATATATACACACAGCGCACAGCCGATCACGCCACTGTCGTTCGCCGCCATCCACCGCCGCCGCTGTTTGTTGTCGCCATCCATGACCGTCGCCACCCCCGGCGACTCCTCTGCCGCCGTTTCCCACCACCATCAACCACCGAGGCCACGGTCAGCAAAAAGAAACAAAAAAAAATTGAAAGAAAAAGAAGATCGCGCGACGCCGACGCCACCGCCGTCCACCACCGTCGCCACCGCCGGTGACTCCCTTGCCGCCGCTCGCCGCTGAACAGCGCCTCTCTCCTCTCTCTCGGTGAGGCGCTCTCTCTCCCCCTCTCTTTCTCTATCTCTCTCTCTCTCTCTTCGCTTTTCTCCTCCACACCACGGCGCCACCTCCGACCACCACAACCTCCACCAGCGCCACCACCCACTACCTCTACACTCACTGTCGACACCCTAGAAACTATTTAAACCACCACGGTACAACTACGGCGGCCACCACCATTAATGATTTTTTTTCAACCACCACTGTATACACACAGCCACTACTGTGCACAACATTATTCTCGATCGATAACGTTCACTACCCTTTTGACGACATAACGTTGCTAGTGAACGGCTTCGATCGCCGGTAAATTACTCTGACAAATTAAAACCGAAATATATCGTTATGTAAACTTTATAATAATAATTAAAAAAAAGAAACGGAGGCTTCTATGTTGAGGGCAAAATAGGAATATAATATTATGTAATTACTGTGACAAACAGAGTTGGACGGAATTTTAACAGTCTGGGTTGGTATGTAACAATATTTTGGACTGTGATGGGTGTCAGTGTAATTTGTCCATCTAAGTAGGGTTGACTGTATTTGATTAAAATCTTAGGAGAGATCAGTATAATTTACCCGAACTAAATACCTAAAATTAAAACAAAAATGCGATGAGACTTGGAAGGAGTGTACATGAATGAACAAGTGCACGTTACAAAACTTAAATTAAAAACGTGGTTGGTTACCTGCAACTGATTAGGGTCACTGCTGACCAAAAATGAATCAGCTCCAAGGCGTTCGGTAGCTTCCTCCTTCTTCCCTGGGGAGGTACTGATCGCCGTTACTTTAACACCAAAAGCCTTGGCAAACTTCACGGCGACATGACCCAGCCCGCCGAGCCCAACCACCCCCACATGCATTCCGGGCTTGTCGAGTCCGAAGTGTCTCATTGGACTATAAGTTGTGATCCCAGCGCAGAGGAGAGGAGCAGTAGCGTCGAGAGGAAGGTTGTTCGGAATGCGAACGACAAAGTGTTCGTCCGCCACCATGATGTCGGAGTAGCCCCCGTAGGTTGTGGTTCCGTCGTAGTAAGTGCCATTGTAGGTGCCAATCCATTTGGTACAGTAGTTTTCAAGATGGTTGGCACATTCATCGCAAGAGTGGCAAGACCCGACCATGGGGCCCACCCCAACTTTATCCCCAACATTGAATTTCTGCACCTTGCTGCCTACCTCGGTCACAACCCCCACAATCTCATGCCTGCATTTATCAATTCAATAACTTTATGAACTGCGCATGCATATTAATCATAGATTATTATTAGTATGATTTTGGCGAAACGTTACATTTCCAAACCTTAAATAAGCCTAGTGGTGTTTACGTAAATTTCTGCCTCAGTATAACAGTATAAATACCTTAAAAATCGTTAAATATATTTAACTTTTTTTGTATTCGTATTTATCACATATTCTAACTTTTAATACATTAAAATAAAAATAATTAATTTTGGAGATAGGAGAGAGAGAGAGAGAGAGGCAAAATGAATAGTACCCAGGAAGGCAAGGATAGACGATGTTGCTGCCCCATTCGTTCTTGATCATGTGAAGATCGGAGTGACAAATTCCACAGTAGAGCACCTTGAATTTCACGTCTTTATCTCCAGTTGCTCTGCAAATGCACGCTATTAATTCATTTCAAATTTAACCGTACAATTGTAATCATCAACCAATTCAACACCATAAACACGAACAATACATATGATGATACGTACAATAATTTTTCTATTTCTATTATAGTACTCAATTGAGCACACACAATACAATGCGATGCGTGTGTAAATAATAAAAATTAAAATAGTTAAAAGAAATAAAATAATAAAAAAGTAATTTAAAGACAATGAGAGAAACAGTTTAAAGAACATTTTTTTGTCCAAGGTAAAAAAAATTTACAACAAAAAATATGATACCAAATCTTACTTTAATATAATAGTATAAATAATATTTATAGTCCATAGAAAGAAAAGTGAAGTATTTTTTGATAAGCGAGAAGTATAATTAATTACCTTCTGGAGAATTTGAAAGGAGAGAGGACACCAGATGTGTCTCTGGCTGCCCATCCATAGGCCTGCACTTCTTCCGCTGATTTTGCCATCTGAGAGAGAGAGATAGAGAGAGAGAGAGATTTGGAGATTTATGTTGGTTGTATCCGTAACATTTTATAGCCAGTTTGGGGGGTTGGGGTGAAAGAGCTGACGTAATCGATGAGACAAGTTTGGCGGCTTGGGACTTGGGGTCGCATAGGCTGACGTAAGCTATGGGATAAGCAGAGTTAAAGATTCTTGAATAATGGTAGAGCCACGATTAATTTGCACTAACTCTATTCACTCCTACCGTGTAACTCTATTAATTTACACTGTATGTAAATTAATTATTTAACAAAATATAAAAAATATAATTTATTAAGATAAAAGTAATAAAAATGTATGTTTGTTAAATGATATTATTTGATACCTTAATTGTGCCCTGACATTTTTACCAATACAATAAAAATATATTTATGCAGTTAATTGTATTTAATTATAAATTTAACATGATATTGAATTTAAATAACATAGGTTAAACACAGAAAAAAAAATCCCAAATTAAATTTAAAAATTCTTTGAAATTTGATAACTCTAAACTATTTAAATAATATTATTAAAATTAAAAATATTATTAGAATTAATAGTGCACCATATTATTGTAAATTGTAAGAAAAATATACTCCGGTCATTTATTAAGTGCTCTATAATTATTGCTATTAAGAGGGCATATATTTTTTAAAAAATTATATGGGACAAATATTTAAGTTTTAAAAATAAAATAGAATTAATTTATATAATTTTAAGATAATGATTATTACTATCATAATAATATTTTATAAAACTTTGTGGGGATTGCCTCTAGGCCGTTTTTTTTTAGTTAATTCTTGATTTTGGAGAGTTGGTTCTGAATATTTTTCTATATTTTTTTTGTTCATCGAACCTTCTTTTTTCATGATTCAACTGAATATATTTTGTAGGTTCTCGACAATTCGAACCGTTTATTTTATAGAGTATATTAAGAAAATAATTTTTAGAAAAACATAAATTGATTTGATATCTACAGATTTAGTGTTTTATAACATTTATTTTAACGGTATGTGTCATTTTAGGAATAGATCATTAATTTTATTTAACATAAATATTTTTAAGTAATTAGTTATTGATATTTGAATGATTTAATTTTTGAATGAATGATTTTGTAAGTAAGTTCTATAAAATGAATAATACGATTATAAAAATAAGCCTGAGGTGTATGTATAACAATTATATATTAAGTTAAATTATTATACATCGTGAAGAATAATGAAAGCATCATCCAATGGTTAGAAATCGACTTTTTATTTTGCAAGGTATAAAATATATTTTTATTATAAAATTTAATTTTTATGAGCTCATATCAAGTTTATTTCAATGATCTGAATCATTTATCTTGAAGAGCATAAAAAGATCGTTCACGTAAAAAGATCGATTGATTATATATTTATAGATATAGTACTTTATAAGATTTATTTTAATGTTATATGTGATTTTAAGAATAGATCATATATTTTTATTTAAAATAAATATACTTAAATAATTAGTTATTGATATCCGATCAATTTAACTTTTTGCCTTGGTGATTTTCTAAACAAGTTTTAAAAATGAGCAATATAATTAATAAACATAAGATATATATATTAGGTTTTATTCACTATTAATGTAGAGAATAATATAACATTTCCATCCATATCAAAGTAAGCAGAAATCAAAATTAAGGGGCAAAAATGTAATTTCACCAAAGACGAAAAATTGATGAGCAACCGGCTTATATATATGGATAGAGATAAATAAGATCTCTTGAAATAATTAATTAATTATTTATTTTATTTTATATATTTATTATTTTTTTAAATGTTTGTTTTATATATTTTTAACTCTTTTCATTAAAGAGAATCGAAAGAAAATTTAACGTGGCTTATTTTGTTTTTAGTAATTTTTTTCATCTTTTAACGATCTTTTTTTATTTTTTCGATTTATTTCATTGAGATAATTTAGAAAAATAAAACTTTTAATTCCAAAGATAAGTTTTTTTTTATAAAAAAAATAGAAATAAGCAAAATTTCTCCAATTAACCCAAATAGGACCTAAACATAATTTATATAGTATTTTTATTTAATTTGTCAAATTAAGAAGGCGATTGAATTGGGGTGTCACTCATGCCATAAATGATTTTTATGGTGCCACACACGGACAATTTATTATCCTTCTCAAATTACTCTCTGTTATCCTTTTTTTTTTTTTTTTTTTATCGTTCTTCTCTCTCACTCACTTTGATAGATACCATCAATTAGGAGTATAAACGAATCGGCGTGTGTTCAGCTTTTATGAGTTTAGATTTTTTAATATTGTTTAAATTCGGTTCGAACTTGAATAATAATTTAATAGTTTATTCAAACTCGACACATTTAAAAATTGACACGTTCTAAGTCGGCTCGAGTGACCTAAACGAGCAAACTCGAGCTCGGGCTTATATTCAAGTATTTTTTTAATTAAAATCAAGTTCCTTTTTATAAAATTATGGAATCAAATTTAGTTCTTATTTATAAACCATTCCATTTAAAGAATAAAAAAGAGTAAGATGCATGAAATGATGTGTAAGCAGGATAAAACTTAAATTTTATAACCACACTTATATACCTTCTTAAACGAGTTTTTAACAAGTCGAGTCGAGTCGAGCTATTAAATGAATTGTTCACGAACTTATACGAGTCAAGCCGGGCCGAGTTGAGCTTACACGAGCTAGATTCGTTTAATAATTGAGTTTAGTTTTGTGTTTATCAACAATTAATTTATTAAATGAATCGAACTCAAACGAGCTTAAATTAAACCAAATCCAAATTATTTATGAAATGTTTGATTCGTTTGCAACCTTACCATTAATTAATCTCAACCCTCAGTAGGCAAATTTCATCGTACATGGATATTCAGCTGGGGCCCGTCTAATTTTTTCTTGGACTCAAAAGTAAATTTGTATATTGGGATTGTATTCTGTATATATCTATATCTATGTAAATAGAGTTTTATGGGAGTGCTCAAGCGTAGATTTTATTTTCTTACAATTTTGAGTTTATTAAATCATTTATAAAATTCCTATTAAATCATAGATTAATGTTTAAGTAATTTAAATATTAATTTATGTTACGTTTAAGGAAACTTTTTCGTTATAGGTTAAAGTTCCATAATTAGTGTTGATGTAAAAAAATAAAGTTAATTAGTGTGAAATCTTATTTTTGTTATCTCTTTGAAGATAAGTACTATTAGCAAATTAACTATTTCATTAGATTCTAATTTTAATTTAATTACTTATATAGATTATTTTTTAAAATTGAAATGAAAAATAGAGAATAAAAATGAGATAATGTTATAAGAGGAGATGGAAAAAAAAAAAGATATAAAATTAATAAAAAAGAGAGAGATTGCTAGAAAGAGAGAAGTGAGAGACCATGGGGAGAATAAAGAGAGGAAAAAATAATAACTAAAAAGAAAATATTTAGTTTTCGCTTTTAAATTTTAAATTGCATAACATTTGTTATAAATATACATAATAATATTTATATGTTTAAAATTTTCTTATCAATACGTATAAACACAAGATCTATATTAAATATAATATACATATATATAATAAACATAAGATCTCTTTTATTATACTGTTGATTCTCAAATTCTGTTCTTGTTTATATCTATTTATATTAATAAAATCGAGACTGCATAAGAAATTCGAAAAATTCAAAAATCGATTCAATTCGACCTACATGTTGGATTAGTTCAATTTTTACAAGTAATTAATTTGGTTCTGAATCTAAAAAAAGGTAAATCGATAATATTAGATCGATTCCTAAATTAGTATGAGATTAACTTGAACCCGATCAATCCAAAAATCGAACCGTATGAACCCGATTAATGTGTGTATATATATATATAATAAAAAATATTAACTATTAGATTACATATATAATTTTTGTGAGATTCATAAAGAAATAATAATAAAAATTTTAACTTTACAAATAAAAAAAAAGTCAGTAGATTAGATAATTATTATTAATTGTTATTTATTTGTTATATGTTATAATTTTGTGACTTTTTTTTTGTTAGATGGATATTTGTTATTTTTTTTATTAAATAGATTATAAAATAATTATTTAAAATTTTCATTAATGTTAGTTTTTATTTATTATTTATTTTAAACTTTTTAAATTTATACATATTAATTTTTTTGTGCGTGTAAAATAATTTTTAAAATTTATAAAATCGTGATTTCAAACTGATCTAACCCAATTTGCATTGATTTGATTTTATAACATAATTATATTGATTCTGAATCTAAAAAATTAAAATTAATAAAAATTAATTCAATTTTAAAATTAATAAAAAATCGAATCAAACCGATGTAGCTATGCGTAGCTTTACATACAGTGTTTGTGGGCTTGGGATAAAATAAGCTGACGAATTCGATGAGCTAAGCGACTGCCGCATATTATTATTAGTTGCTCCGTCGATAATATGTTCCCGATTATCAATTAGTTTAAAAGGTATTTTTTTAAAAAAATTTTAATTAAAAAATTTAATTTAATTTAAAATAGGTTATTTAATAATTTAATTTTTAAATTAAATTTTTTATAATTGTTTGTTTAGATAAAAAGTTTATTTTTTTATTTTTTTCTTTAAATTAAATAATTTTGCCCTTATAGATATTTGATATTATTAACAATTATATATAATTAGTAATTATGGTAAATAAGTTACTAATGAAGAGTATTATTTTATTTTAAAAATAATTTAAGTTTAAATAGAGCATTTTAAAAATTAGTATTTCTCCATTTGACCTTTTAAGTCTTTTTAGGTTTTTTGATTTATTGTCTAACTAAACATATTGAGGTTTTTTTTTTACAATTTTAACCAAAAAATTAAAAAAACTAAAGTTGTCAAACGCACTGTATAAGTGATCTAACGTGATACTTTCAATAAATAGATAATTTTAAATTCACAATGTAGGTTAATCTTTATCTCTTATTAATTCAACAAATACGAGTAATATAAAATTTGTCGCACGGAAATTTAGGTAGAGTATAATGGGAATTGTTACATGATATTCTGAAAATACTAAATAATTACTCATAACTTGGATGGTAGGGACCATCTGTGTATCACATTAAGTTAAATAAATAAAAAATTTATTTAATAAATTTTAGAATTAATTTAAAAACTAAAAACTTATTTGATTTAAAATAATTTTAAATCAAAAGACATTAAAATAATAAGCTAAAATATTTTATGTCGAAAAATTTGTTATAAATTAGTTTTATTTATTTTTACATATTGCTATCTAATATAGATCTTATGCAATAGATTTTGACATTTGTGTTTTAAAAATATAAGTTTTTTTAGAAATTAAATTCGTATAATAAAAGTTATAATATTTTAAAAATATATGAAAGTATTTTAAGTTAATAAGTAAAAGATAAGAAAATAAATATCATTTAAAACAATGTGATTTTGGGTTATGTCTTATTTAGGCATCTTGTATTCTAATAAGTCTCAACTAAAAATTATATTCCATTTAGGGGTGTAATTTTGGCTTGGCTTGGCCTAACCCGGCCATGACTCAAGCGGGTTAAGTTCGGTCCTGAGCCGATGGGCTTTCGCTAAGAGTTCGAACAGGATCAGGCTTTTTGAGATGGGAATCGGCCTAAGTCCAAGGGTATAGGCAGCAGTAGCAGGTTTATGCTGTGGCAGGTGTTGGCAGCATACTTCTGTTTTTTCTTGCAGTAGCAGCTTGGTAGGGGAATTCTAGGTTCCTTCTCTTCGATAGTAAGTTGGTAGCTTACCAACTTTAAGATTTCGGAGAAGTCTATGCTTTGTAACCCTTACTACTATTAATAAAATTTTATTTTGCTGTTAAAAAAACAAAGAAAAAGAACAATGGCTGGCAACTATAAGCCATAGACCATGGCTGGTAAGTGTTTGTATCTATATACCCATATAATTTGCTGACAATGGTTTTTACGCATGACTGATGAATTTGAATTTGCGCACAATTTGTTTGATGAAACATTGAAATGCCTCCTTACTTGCTCTTTATATACACAAAAGCCTTGTTTGATAATCGATATAGATTGATTGAGATTAATAAATGTGTAAAATTAGTATAAAGATTAATTATAAATGAGTTACAATCGGTAATTAGATCAGATTAATTATTCACATATTTGATTTGTATAAGATTAGATAATGGACTACATCCTTTGTCGTTTGATTGATACATATAGAATTGGATTAAAATTATTATTTTTTAATTTTATCCTTATATGAAATAATTAACATTTTTTTTTTCTTCTCAGCATACACTCATTTTTTTATTTTGTATTTTCTCAAATTGGTTCTTCGTGTTATTATAATCCGATTGGTATCGATTAGTAATAATTACAATTTGGTGGTTTTTTCAATCCGGCCAATTAATGGGTTTCATGGTTCAAAGATTTGAAAATTTTTAGACCCAAAATAACAAAAAACAAATATGGTCTTGTTAACGCCCCATATATACTACTAATCCAGTCCCAGGAGTGAAACTGCCATCAAACATGGCCAAATAGTTTTGTTTGTTTTGTTTATCCCACCTTACACAAATCTGTAAATATATGTATATATGCACATATTTACACATCGAGCGACACATATAAGCGGAAGCTGTATAGCCTAAAGCTATATGCATCAAATTCAAGAACCAATTGTATGTCTTCATTCCCTTGCCAAGACACCAAAACCTATACATTATATGCCGAAATTGATAAGTTTTCATTAAATATTTATTTTAAATAACACACAATGAACTTTTTAAAATTCGAAAGCTGAGAACACTTGATCACAAAAACAATAGAAAACCAGAAGCAGAGCAAAATATGAGACCCCAAATGGAACGACTAGGCAGCTTTCAAGGTGTTTCCAATATCGATGACGAATCGGTATTTAACATCTGCTTTCACAAGACGCTGCATTGCAGTGTTCACATAGTCCATAGGAATCACCTCGACGTCGGCCGTTACATTGTGTTCAGCTGCAAAATCAATCATCTCTTGCGTCTCCTTTAGGCCTCCAATGGCGCTCCCACCCACTATCTTCCTCCCTATCAATTTTCGCATTCCACCATATTTAGACTTAATACAATGTTTTCAAGTAGCTTATTGTAGCTCATTTTATAACAATTTATAATCAGCTGATCATTTGAATGTAAAGAAAAAACTATTCAACTTATTTTTGCTATTTTGATGTCCAAATCATAACTATTCAGAAGTAAACACCACAAAATTATTGGTGTCAAATAATTACCTAAGACAAGAGGAAAGGCAGGTAGCTCAAATGGCGTCTCAGGTAAACCAACTATAACAAGCTTTCCATGAGTCTTCAACAGACCGATCAATGGCAGGATAGGGTGAGGCGCAGACACAGTGTCAATTATACCGTCCATCGTACCCGTAGCAGCCTATTTATACTCAAACAAACACAGCAATCAAACAAAAAATGCATGTCAGACACATTTGAATACACCCTTTATACATGCAATGGATTCTACAAAATTATGTAACTCAACACTGGTGAGAGAGGTGTATTTGAATCGGTGCACATAACAAAATTCAAATTAAAAATGTTTGTAACCTGCATCTGATCTGGGTCTCGGCTAACCAAAAAGAAGTCAGCCCCAAGGCGTTCAGTAGCTTCCTGTTTCTTTCCAGGGGAGGTACTGATCACTGTCACTTTAACACCTAAAGCCTTGGCGAATTTTACAGCGGCATGACCCAGTCCGCCGAGGCCAACCACCCCCACATGCATTCCAGGCTTGTCGAGTCCGTAGTGTCTAAGAGGGCTATAAGTTGTGATCCCAGCGCAAAATAGAGGAGCAGTGGCAGCGAGAGAAATGTTGTCGGGTATGCGAATGACCAAGTGCTCGTCTACCACCATGACATCAGAGTAACCGCCATAGGTAGGGGTTCCGTCATTGTAGATGGAATTATAGGTGAGAATCATTTTGGGACAGTAGTTTTCAAGATCATTGACGCAGTTGTCGCAGGAGTGGCATGACCCTACTAAGCATCCCACCCCAACTTTATCTCCAACCTTGAATTTTTTCACCTTGCTGCCTATCTCTGTCGCTACGCCTACAATCTCGTGCCTACATTAATTTATCATTTGGACCGATGCATATCAGGTTGTATTAATTAAATTCATGTTTAAATGAATGATTAAAATTGATGAATCATTCAATTTTTGATAAACAGTTTGATTTCAAT
>JAOTRH010003942.1:0-16571 GCA_034768845.1 Heliamphora exappendiculata
TCTCTATCCCTCATCTTTTAATATTTGCATTGGTTATATATCTGCATATCTTGCTTTATTGCTATATTAAAAGATTTCTAAAAAAGTTTTTAAATTACTATTGCCTTTTTTTAAGACCCAATTCATCCCCCCTCTTGGGTTGCCTAGTTCTAACAGGTACAATACTACACACCCACATTACATCAAGGCTGAACCCTCACGAGGTTATACTATGATCCATAATAGGCAAAGAAAGCCACTCTACTCCCTCGAGCCCACTTCTTAGGCAAAATCACAAAAGGAAACATAAGGCACTTAATCGAGAAATGCTAAGTTCGAGACTTCCCATCCGGAGGTTACCCATCACTTCCACAACTAGATGAACATCATCAATAATGAAGAAGACATTAAGGGTGACCACACAGTTACACGAGAAAGGAGTCAACACAATCTACATTTCAATTCCATCTAGGTACACCTCTACGCTCCTACCAAGGGTAGTCTCTTTGTATGACCTCACAACCACAAAGACAACAACCAACTTATTCTTGTGAAATCTTCGAAGAACCTACAATCGTTGCACATCTGAACCACAACCAAGCTTAACACACATTTCTCAAAATTAAAACTCTCTCGATAACCGCTGAGCACCTTCTAGGTCCCTACAAATGTAACTCAACTCTTAAAAACAACAAGGCGTCACATTGGCCACTAAAAACACCATTCCACACATAATCATAAGATTATTAGTAATCTAACCCACATCAAGATGGCATGATGCTGCAAGAAATGTTCTCAACAAAGGATTGAACAATTATCCATATCTCAATCGCACCGGAATAAAACTTTGGTAACACAAAAATACAATAGGCAACTAACTAATGTTAACATTAACTTATGCAATTATCATAGCATGTAAGAAAGTTCTACCAAGCACCAGAACAATTAACACTCAACATATGAGTTCAAACAAATAACAACCAACTAGCACCAAGTCACATTCCCATGAGACATTACTTGCCCTGATGAACTTCTATAGACCTCTCTCTAGAAATAACGTTGATCAGACGCGTTTTCAATCAGATCTCCATGTAGGTCACCAAGTTCTAATATAATATATTCAAAATTTAACTTCATATCCGAATAAACACATAACATATTTGTTATACATCATGTCATCTAATTAGTATATGTGCATAATAAGTATCTAATATATATCATGTTAATCCACTCAAGCCATATCAATTTCCATACACATATACCACAAACATGCGACATGATATCCAATTCTCATGATCTAAGGTATTCGAACGTAAGGTCCTTTACTAAAGCATATTAGCCTACAGATGCCAAACATGTAACACCAAATCTCACACGGTGGCATAGCCACTTTTCACGGCTCAAAGGTATTCAAATCTAGAGTTCTGATATCAATCTATCACGCCCCTAAAACCTGAGGCATGTGAACCACCCATGAAAACCCATAATGATAGCTCGACTCACACAGAAAACCATTAAGAAAACTTATTTTATATTCATTGTTTCAAACAAAACCATTCAAACCAAAACAATCTTCGAAAGGAAAGTTAAAACAAGAAAAAGACTCTTGGTACTTCAATTTGAACACAAAGGGGTTCAAAACGGAGCTCGAATAAAAAAATATTTTTATACTTTTATTTAAGAAAACAAAATTTTGTTACCCAGCCTTGGTGAGTCCTCTTGAGCAGACCCACTATCGCTTGAGCGGTCACCTGGCCAACACAAAACACCCCCTCTTAGGTAGTAGACCGCTCATGCGGACCTAGGACTGCTCGAACGATCCGTTACTTGAGTCCAAACCAACAAAAATCCTATTTTGTAAAACCATGATCCAAACTAATACTTATCTCAAGGAGATGAGTCCTAGGGTATAAAACCTTGTTAAAAACAACTTTAAACCATTAAAACACACTCAAATCTCATCCCAAAGATTTCCTACGAGGATCAAACATGGATTCCATACATAAAAAAAAAAAATCAAAATTCATCTCTCAACAAGGAAAAATGGCCCAAGGATCATGCCCCAAACTCACATTCAAGCATGGAAAAGGTAAAACTTTGTCCTTAAGGCCTTCTTACAACTCAAAAGATTTTCAAGAATTCAATACATTAGAAATATAATTACATAAACCCATCAACTTCAAACTTAGAATTACATCTCTCATTAAATTGAGTTCTCTAAAAAATCAAAAGAAACCAAGACTCAAAAACATGCTTGGATTTCCTTTATGATCTACCCACATCATCAATACCTGAAAATATATTATGCAAATAACGTGAGCTGAGACTCATTAGGATTCTAACAACTAATATGAAGCATGCTCGATATGCAAATAATAATTCTATAACAATGCACCTAATCCAAAAATATCTAGTTTTCTCATGATTTTCAAACAATTATATTTCTATTTCCCAAATCAATACAACCGAGCAATTATAAATTTTCATACGTCACCTTTTCTATCGAGCCAACATAAGGCACCGATAGATAACCCATGGGTTTTATAATTATCTGCACAATCATTATCAATCAACAACATATCAGTAAATACACAATTATTACACAAATTGCACACTTTTACGGTTACATCGAATGGTAGGGCACCCCTACCATATTTACAGATATTGGCTTGACGGGAAGGACACCTAATCTTGTGCAAATTTTTAATTTTTCACCGTGGAGCAATATAAGCCCAAATTAATTTTAAAATATCCTCAATATTTATAACATATCATCTCAGTATTATTGATCCCTCAACCATTTCACATGGTTTTCACTTAATCATCTCAATAATATTGGTCACTCAACCATTTCACATGGTTTTCACCTAATCACACATGTATTCACTACATGGTCAACAATTCAATCTTCAAATCAATACATATATCTCAATTTATTCACAATTGTGATACTCAATACAAATTTTCACCGAAAACCCCCAATTTAACCATACCAACTAGATTTTCATCCAAAACAAAATTTATGAATATTTTTCCCAAATGTAAGCCAAGTCATATATCCATGATTTCAAAACTTAAATCAAATTTTAATTTAACCCCACATTTAAAATCTATTATTCTCAAATAATGCAAAGCTATAGATTCCATAGTTAAAAACTCAAGTTTAACACATTTAATGCATTTTATACTTCAATCATCATTATCCCTCACAAACTCAAGTTAAACCCATCAAACACCACACCGCCAATTTTAGGGTTTCAAATCCATACACTCCTCATGGCATAAACATGAAAAATAATGAAACTAATTGCATATATACTACAAAGAAATATAGAGGATGAAGAATCCTACCTTGATTAACCGAAAACTACAAACTTGAACACCCAAAAGGAGACCCGAACCTATGAAAATCGAATTCTGTTCGGTTATAGTCGAAACTCTTGACGCGTAGAACAAACTTTCTTTCATGGGTGCTAACAGATTGCAAGCTTAAGGGCTCCAAAAGAAAGAGAGAAAAAGCTTTTAAAAAATATCCATGGTGTCTTATTCTTTTTTTTGAGAGAGAGATGAGGAGAGAGAGAGAGAGATATAGAAGAAAAAAAAAGGAAAAGAAAGGGGGGAACGCCAAATTCTATTGGGGGGTCTTAGCTTCCTGGAATCTTTGCATAACTTCAAAGGCCACTAACTTAAAAAGTGTCCAAAAAATACTTCTAAGGCTTTGCCATATATTTAGTTTATGTAATTGTACTCATATCATGCCGAAAATAATATTTTATGTCACGACTCAAATTTCGGGTCACGTGAAACACCCGCAAACAATTAACCCGAGAACACACTCTCAATAAAAAAAAACAGACATGCATTTTATATAATCGCCAAATAACATACATTACAAAGTTTCAACACCGGAAAAATATATTACAACATACATGTAACATAAAAAAAAAAAAGATTACAGCTCTTGTACCTCTTCGGCACTTCCAGATCAACCAGCGTGACCGCTACCTGAAGAAAATCAAATCTCACACCGTGAGCCAAAGTTCAGCAGAAACAAGACAACAATGCAAAATAAGCTAAACATGCTGGGAAAATTAAGTGCATTTTTAGACTTTCTTTCAAGCCTTTAAAATGAGTTTTCACATGCAACGAAAAAGCGAGGGTACAACCATCTTTTGACTCACTCACAGGAGCCTTGAAAATAATTGAAAATGATTTTTAGATCGCGATTCATACGACTCTTAAAAATAATTTAAAAATTGATCAATCCGTCCCACAATGCAATACATACAAGTTATGAATCTTTTCAGACTTTCACCGATGGACCGCAGCCCTTGCCAATGCAACACAGATGCATACAACATGCCTTCACACGCTGCAACAATAGTTCTATCACATAGAAACAGATCTATACTCAACACACATTTTCGAGATAAAACCGTATACTATGGGATAAAACAATAGACCACGGGATAAAACCGCAAACTACAAGGTAAAATCGTAAATCGTGGGATAAAATCGCAAACCACGAGGTAAAATCGCAAACTGCGGGATAAAACAGCACATTTATCGTAAGCCATGGGATGAAACTGCCAACCACAGATTATATCACGGGATAAAATCGCATGCCACGGGATAAGACCGCACACCACGGGATAAAACCGCATATTACAGGATAAACTAAACATTACGAGATAACACCAAATCAAAACATGCATACTAAACCATGGTTTAAATGCATAAAATCACGTACTGTTACAACGTTTCACAAACCACGTCACATGCTACACACGCGACTCACACAACATTGGCAACCCATGCAACATGCACTACATGCATCAATTCCTCATATTCCACATAACCATGCTTATAAAACTTCTGACTTTTAAAGTATGCAACTACGGTACACGTAACGATACCAAAACTATGTAATCCACTTATATAATCCGTATATAAATAAACAGGTATAAATGCAAATAACCATGTATAGCAATATATCACGATGCCACCTGTCAAAACATCACCTGAACAACCTGTTCACATACCGGGAAAATCAACATCTAACCCGGAGGCCAACACCTGAACCTCCCACATAACGGTTCTCAATAAAACCCACCTTTAAACTGAAGTACGAACCCAGACGTCCCGCACGTACCCAGCACGCACACAACCTTGCCACAACACTCAAAACTAACCATGCACGTCACACCGAGGATGGCACCACGAAAACACCCGAAGCCACAACACGACTCCCAAAATCACCACACAACCAACCGAATCCCAAAAGAATTCAACAGTATTTCAGTCGACTAATCCCATAATTAATCAACTGAATACCATAAAAAATCAATTGGAAACCAAGGACCCAACCAAAACCATCAAAACAAACACCAAACGCCCACACAGGACCCCAGTCGACTGAAAACATGCTGGAAAGCAAGAAAAACCTAAACAGAGACATTTCAATCGATTGACCCCCTGGTCTAGTCGACTGAACCTAAAACAGAAGCATCCCAGTCGACTGACCTCCAGGTCCAGTCGACTGAACTCCCAAACTCAAGATCCAGTCGATCGACTGACCTCCAGGTCCAGTCGACTGACCTCCAGGTCCAGTCGACTGACCTCTCTCGGGAACCTTTTTTAAGCCACAATTTTAACTTCCAAAACCATGATTCGAAGTCTCCAAACACCCATCTAACACCCTAGGACATACACACGCCTAGGCGTAACACCAAGTTCTCAAAAGAAACACCCGACACCCGATTCCATCCACCGAAATTGCCAGAAAATGACTTTTAAACCCAAAAATCTAACTTGAAACAAACTCAGATCTACAATAATCTAACTGTTAAAAACACACACACTTACACGTAGCACCCTTATAAGATATGAGAGTCTAGGATTCTACCTCGGTGAGTTAAAAATTTGATGCCTCGAACCATGTGCAAAATTGAGTATCGTCGGAATGAAATTCCGTCTGGATGAACGCGTAGTCCACTATGCCAATAATAAGGATTCGCTGTTGGATCGTTAAAAACCGAGCCCCGGGCCCCGAGAAGTTAGAGAGACGACAGAGAAAAAAGAAAAAAACTTACTGGGAAAATTTTGAAAATATCTTTTAAAAATATCTAATTCTAGATATTTACAAGCCTGTAAAATATCTTTTTTTGATTTTTTTTAAAATTTGCACCGTAACGCCCCACGGCCCCAAGAACCTACTCCGTATGTATATCTAACCTCCATCATACATCAAAAAGTATTTAAACATGCTAAAACAAAAACGCTAAACGCGCATCGAAAAATACCGAAAAAGAAAACGGGTCAGGATCTCACATTTTAACTCTAGATTAATTTAAAATTTTATATTTTTGAAAATTTCTAAAATTTAAAATTATTTTTGAATTAAATTTATCGAGCCTCTGCGCACACAGGTGGGTCCAACAAAACTTGTTAAAAAGTCACAAAGTCCACTGGCAACACATATATAATGAGCACACATACACAAATATAATATCGCGTAGGTAAACTCTCATATAAGTATTTAATTACAAAAATTAAAATAGGATTAAGTTTCACAAAAAGGTTAACCAACTTTTAGTATTACTGAAACTAGTAATTTATAAATTATAGCTTATAGCAAAAATTATAAGTATTTGATAAATATTGTAACTTGTAGAAAAAAATAGTTATAAGTTATAACAAAAATTGTGAGTATTTAAAAAACTTTATAACTTATAATTAAAATTAATAGTAAAAAATTAAAAACTATTAACAATAATCTTGCTAAACACCCTTAGAAAAATACCCAGATAACACTGGCATTACTTCAGTAAAGGCTGTTTGGTTAAGGGATAAAATTGAGGATCAAAATTAGGAGACATAAATTCCACTTTAAAATTTAGTCTGCCACTAACTGTGGATAAGAATGTGAGACTATTTTTAGGAAACATGGATCCCACGTGTTTTTAAAATCGTTGTTTAATTAGTCAATTCTTGTTAAGGAACTAGTTTATTTGAATAAATTATGCTAAATATGTGAAATTAAATGTAGAATAACTAATACCAAAAAAATGGTGAAATTGTGAGGATTAAAAATTTCTCCAAATTTTTTTTAATTAAAATTCATCTGTCAAAATAATTGTATCTCTATATCCAATTATTTATCTCATTCTAAATTCTAATCAAATATACAAATAATTTTATGATATAACTTATCCCTCATAAATCTGTTTATAATATCATGTTACAACTTATTCTTCACAATTGGATCCATAATCCTATTACATTCCACCTTTATCCTATTATTTTATCCCCCTTTACTCCATTTATAACTCATTTCCATAAAAATAAACCTACAACCCCAAATCCATTACAGAATTTAAGTTTAATAATCTCAATAAGATTAGAAGTATGACATTGTATAAGTTGCAGTATGACCACAGCAAATGCAAATTTAAGCCTACCTTGAAAGTGTGGTTCAGATGCAAATTTAAGCCTACCTAGAAGTATGACATTAATCACTTGGCTCCCACACTAATGTGTGGTTCAGATGCCATGTGTGCAATGCCACACACGGCTGCCAATGGCTGCTCCAAACTAACCGATATAAGGTTTTGGACTGAAATAAATCTAAAAAACACAAGTATAAATGTATCAGAATTCAGACTTTGCACTGAAATAAATCACTCAGAAGTTTAAACTTCAAATTTGATCAAACGGACTACAACATTGCACAATTGCATAATTAAAAGAGGCAGTAAAAGTGATATGATCATTCATGCTAAAATAAATAAAAGAAAAATTCTTTTTTTCAAATAAAACTCTTTTTTATTATAATATTAGTTGCATCATTTGTCAAACTTTAACAAAACTTGTGCAATCATATAATTTGTCTTAGTGATAATGTTTAAGAGGAAAGACTAGAATAGCACTGACACCCAAGACCTACAACAGTAACAGTGAGAATTTATTTATCAATTTTATTTATTGCTTTTCCATTCTGTTCTTAAGGACTTGCACTAAAATGATATCCCTATTCAACTAGAATAGCTTGTGTCTGTGCCAGTGAGGGGGCTATGTTAAAAGTCAGCGGTTCTAATATGACAAATTAACTACTGACAAACAAAATGTAACGAAGAACTGAATAGAGAGCTATTAAACTCGCCAACAAAAACGGAAGCAAATGGAGTAGAAGAAGACATCATAGAGCCATCCCCAAAACCTAGTTATGATTGAGTAATATATCATTTGGCAGAAAGAAATTCAACACTATGCCATAATAATTTCGTTGTAACCATGCACAAGATGCACATGACAAGGTACAACTTAGACCATTAGGTCTTTTAAAGATACCAGCTTCTATACTTCAAAACAGGCTCAGTTAGAATACACAAGAAGTTCCAATCTATATGGCTGTCCATACTATTGAACATTTTATGTAAGAGTGTGGCATCAAAATGCCACCCTTCGGCAAAACGGTACTTTTACTACTATTTTTGCCTTCAGAAATTATCCGTTATTATTATTATTTTTTGGTAGCGCACGATTAAAATAAACATCGTATTCCAGATCATGCATCCTTTCAATACATATGCCTGACATGACAAAACCATTCAAGATTCTTGCGAGGTCTTGTTTATAATAAAATAAAGGGTAAATTACACTGACCTCTCCTAAAATTTTGATCAAATACAGTCAACTCCACATTTTTGAACAAATTATACTAACCTCCCTTACAGGTTTAAATGTTATTATAGTCAACTCCAAACCGTTAGGGTTCTATCTATCACCGTTTGTGTCATTAAATTTATTTCCATTTTGCCCTTCAAAATGCAGCAGCCGTTTCTTCTTTTTTTTTTTTTCTTTTTATGAAGTTTATAAAAAAGGGTAGTTCGAATTCGCCAGAATAATTTACCGGCGATTGAATCCGTTCACTAACTGCGTTAGGTTATCAAAAGGGTAGTGAACATTGTCGATCATTATATTCCCATTTTTTCCCTCAACACAGAAATCTGTTTCTTCTTTTTTTTTTCTTTTTATAAAGTTTATACAACGATAATATTTTTGTTTGAAATTTCCAGAGTAATTTACCGGCGATCAAAGCCGTTCACTATCAACGTTTAGCCGTCAAAAGGGTAGTGAACGCTATTGATCGATAAATAATTTATATTTTACAATTAATTGTGAGTGTAATAGTTTAAAAAAAAAGAAAGAAAGAAAGAGGAAGAACAACGCCGCACCCCCCAACCGCTGCACGCCACAGCAATGCCGTCGCCGTCGCATTGGGAGTAGGGGTTTACGATTTGAGAGAGAGAGAGAGAGAGAGACCGACAATCCAGCGATGAAACGACGGCGAGGGGTCGCCGGTGGTGGTGGTGGGTGTGGATGGCATGAACGGCACTGGCGATGGCATGAACGGCACCAGTGGTGGTGGTGGGTGTGATGGGTCGCCGCTGCTGCTTCTTCTTCTTCTCACGTTTTTTTTCCTAACCCTAATACAGAATTAATGCTGAGGTAAATTTATCTTTTCATCAATTTCGTTAACGGCGTTAATTGCTAAAGGGTGCGAGTGTAATTTGTCCAAAAAAGTGGAATTGACTGTATTTGACCAAAACCTCAGGGGAAATCAGTGTAATTTACCCTAAAATAAATCCAAAATCAATAGTGGAGACTCTCTAAAATAAATTGTGAAAATGAAGACAAGGAATAGAAATTAAAGAATACAGTTATTTCAAATGTAAATTAGACAAGTCAAAATGAATGATGAAAGCATATGGAGATCATTATTATGAAGAAATTTATAAATAACTATCATCCATTAAAGTTTTGACTTTAGATTAAGACTTATGCAACAACTTCAAAGAAAACGGTTGCTCCCAATGACAAACATAACAAAACAACTGCCTGATTAAGTCACGATAACATAAAATGAGTTGGTGGATTGGTGGAATTTTCAAATTGTGCCCTAAAATAAAGAGCTGTAGAAAGAAACTTCTGATAGGTATTTTGGGTAAAAAAAATACATAGCTTCAAATTTGAAACACCAAGTAGGTGCTCTCCCTTAATATAATACTTTAGACTATAGATAAAGCTGGGCACGTGCATTAGACAATTCAGGCTTTTACTAAGATCCCAAGTGTGTCTCATGTGTGTCTAAGCATAGATACATACATCCCAAGTGTTTGAAGCATGAATGTTTTTTTTTTAAGTAAAAAAAGATAATGACAATACTCCAACAAGTGTGGATGCATGATCGACATGTGTCGGCATGCGTCCAATGGGAGTTGTTATCCGACACATGTTAATATTGAATGCCACACTAGCAGGTGCATCCATACATCAAAGTACCATAACATTACATCTAAATATGGTGATAAATGCACGCACACAGCCAAAAAAATCAATCCAACTTAGAAGAAAGAAGAATTCTCTAGCATCATTCTTCATTTGCTCGTCTTTATGCACGCCAGCATTAAACCCCTAAACCTTGCAAGATTAAAGTATGTTCACCATATTTCCTATTTGTGAAAGATGCCACAGCAGATAAACTAAATTATCAAACATGAACACAAACAAATTCTTGAGTTCTTTGGCGTCTCTATTTGTGTAGAAATGTTCTTGACCTATCAGCCCAATGCCTCTAAAAGGGATACCAAATGAGATTTCTTCTCTTTTTTATACGGAAGATATATAGCATAAATATACTTACCAGCAAATGCCTCAGCCTGTGGATGCTTGCATTTGTTAGGATGAATTGACAAAGATATCTACAAAGTACAAGTAAAACTAAACATGTCAACGAATGACCAACTTATTAAGATTTCAGACTGGCAACAAAACTTCAGTCTACTTCAGCAAGGATGAAAGAATTACCTTACGATATTGCTTTTTCACATCCTCTGGAGACAAGTCAAATGGTAGGTTAAGATACTCAAATGCATTTAACTTGAAGCATGAAAGGATCCTTAAAAGTTGGGAGTTATTTTGTTCAATTGCATCAAGTTAGATGGGAAAAAAAATAAAAAGGAGCAAGCAACATTGAATAGCTAAAAGAATGGACAAATATTTTCAAAATGCAATATTTTTGTAAGTCTAAACATAAGAACAAAACTATCATATTCAACATTACACTAGTAAGAGCAACGTATATTTTTTCCAAAAAGCATTGTCTAGACAGTCCTTGAACCAATTCTACTTCAAAAACAAACAACGTTGATGTATATATATATGTGTGTGTGTGTGTGTGTGTAATGAGAAAGCTCAACAAAATCTTAAACACTTTCCTTCACTTTTTGCTTAGTTTTTTAATTTGTGTTTGAAAACAAAACAGATCATCATAAGCATACGACCATACGTGTACAAGGGCAGGCTTTCGATGCATCGCGCTTTGGTTGATTCAGAAGTAGAACAAGATTCATAAAGGTCAAATCATCCACTTTAAAAAAGGAGCATGGGTAAAATTACTACAATATATGGGCTTGTTTTTTCCTTTTTTGTTTTTCGGCCCTTTCTTTCTCTAATAATAGTAGGAACACACAGTTTCATTAAATTACTTGGCCAGAGTTCTCTTCAAGCTGGCCTTTCTAGTGAGGGAAGTGTCCGTATTGGCCTATGTCAATCTGAGATACTAATCACTAACGTGACTAACCTGGAGAAGATCTATCGCTTAAACTAACTTGATGTAAAAAAATATTCTCCATACAACAGCCAGCCTCCTCTCTTCAACCATCAACCATTCTATGATTCTCTCTCTTAATTTAGCCTCAATCGTGGCCTAAGAACTGCCATAATCCATCAACAACCTCATCTATTGGTATTTTAACAAGTTGAGATATCAAGGTAAGGCTCTTTGATGTGTAACTGTTGTCAAAATCTTATGACACAGACAGTCATTGAGAAAGAAAATTGGGGAACTCATAGAGGCCAAGGCCCCAGTTTTAATCCCAAATAAGTTTAATCTTTTATGTATATATGTGTCAGTCATTGAGAAAGAAAATTGGGGAACTCATAGAGGCCAAGGCCCCAGTTTTAATCCCAAATAAGTTTAATCTTTTATGTATATATATATATATTGGCAGCACCCCTTTCGATGCTTTTGAAAACAAGTTGCTTTACTTACTAAGAAAAAAAAATCCATGGTCCAAAATAAGCAAATTGCTAATATGTTGTTTTGGTGTTCTTAGTTTGAACCTCCACATCCACATAAAACTTGGGAGCCCCATACTAAGTTCCCTAAGGAAAAGCATCTAGGTAAACAGCAACTTTTTAGTTCATTCCACTTGCTCAGTAATACACTAGTGATCAGTATAAAAAATTAGGCCATATTTGGAATGGCTAAAAAGTTTAACTTTTTAGAAATTTAGCTTTTTCTAGTGGAAAAAAAGGGAGGAAGAAAAAAAAGTTAAATTGTTTGGGATGATTTATTTAGGATAAATTTATGTTTTCCATTTTCATTGAAATTTCTAACATGCCTTATTTTTTGTTTTTAAATTGTAGTGTTTAGAATATCAACACAATTTTTCTTTGTTTTTAAGAGTAAAGTTGATTTTTTTTAATGATATATATTATAGTCATTTATGAAAAACTTAAGATTGTTTGAGCTTTTTAGAGATGCCATGCAATTCAGGGTGTTTGGTAAAGTTACTGCTCGAAACTTTTACCTAATTTTTATTTTCATTCTACTTATTTTAGTTATAAGTTATAATATTTTTCAAACACTCACAATTTCTACTACAAACTATAACTATTTTTTTTCTATTTCAGTTATAAGTTACAATCTTTACCAAACACTCGCAACTTCTGTTACAAATTATAATTTATAAACTACTAATTTCAGTAATGTCAAACATACTAAAAAAACATCTTTTTAGATACCCAAAAGGGCTTAGCCCCACCTCCTCCACATACTCTCTCTTTTACCTAATTTATATATTTTCTTATCTCCAACACGGTATCAATCCTCATTAAGCCTCTTTGTACAAGTGCTATGCTCAAGAATAGATAGAGCAGTGCGTGTGCGCGTGCGCATCATATCTATATTACAAAATAAAACGGTATTAATGTGACATATTATTTTATCTAATAGTTGAAATTATTTTAAAAGAGTTATCAACGATTGATCAAAATTAATGATTCAGATCATTTACTTATATACAAATCAACGGTTTAAAATGTAATAAGGAAATTAGATATTTTCTCTATCTTATATACAACTCTCGGGACTCAAAACATGGAAGGAAATCAGTTATGTTGAATAAGGAAATCAGAAATGCATTTTTCCTTATTCAAAATCTGGAAGGAAATCATAAAGTTTTTCCTTATTTAACATTTCCCTCTCTTATTATGTATGCCTTTCCTTATTCAAAATCAGAAAGCTTTTCCTTGAGAACTGTTCTCTCTCTCAAAAGTCTTGTTTTCCGACCCAAAAGGACTGCTATTTGGTTTTCCAAAACCGTCGTCGGTTGCCGAACCTAAAACTAATAAAGGAGTGGCCACGCCTTTCTCTAACTTTGCCGACGATTTCCGGCGACATTGCCCGTCATTTACGCCCTTCAATTTTCTTAGATTCTTAATCTCCTCTGTTGTGTTCCTTTACTCAACACAGTTTTTTCAAAATCATATTGATGGGTTTAAACTACAAGTACTCTGTTCAAAATCTTGGGTTTAGTTTTGGGTTTAGACTACCGGCACTGATCATTGTTTTATTTTTTGGAAGAGAAAGAAAAGCACTAATCATCTCCGTTGTCAGTTTTATCCATAATGATGCATGCATATTTGATTTTTAGATTTGGGTTTTTCGTTTTGTTGACTAATGGTATAGATTATGTTCCGTTTCAAAAAATCAAGGAAAAAGTAATAGGGAAGATTTTGAGCTTCTATCCCCGCTTTGCTCAGGATTATAATTATTGTTATTATTATTATTATTATTATTATTATTATTACGATGACGACGATGCAATGAACTCTCCTTTCAGGTTGCAAGTAATGAAAATCTTGGAGAATTTAGTTTTCGCTGGTTTTCATACATTTTCATGGTAACCAAACTGGGCATTTTTGCTAACATCGGAATGTCGGATGGGAATGTTTTTGTTTGGATTCGTTTGGTAATGTATATATTTTATTTTACAACTACATATTAAAATTCCGGACAATATACTTTCACCCTTGCTATTTTTTATGAAAGAGAAAGAAAAGTTAAATTTTAAATAGAGGTAAAATTTATATTTGAAATGAAAAGAGATGAGAAATGGTTAGTAGTGAATTTTTTGTATCGTTTAGTTAAACTATTAATTTAATAATTTATATTTTTTTCGTATTTACTGAACTTTGTTATAATATATTCAGATTCTTTTTACTATTTGAAAACATACTTAGGCATATAGTAACATAAAGTATTCTTTAAAGCCTGTGATTTTTCTTTTTTAAAGGCTTTGGTCATTATTTAATTTTTTTGTTGATAGTGATAAAGACAAAATCTAGCAAAGCAAAGAATTAGTCACAAGTCACAATTGGTCTAAATAACTTTTTGTTGACTTAGTATACTATCCATAGTTACTGTCAAATGATCTAAAAAATTCTCATAACTGTCCCCTTTAAGTAGGATCAAATTATTTTGACTTAAATAAATTTTATTGTTTCTTGCTTTCGTAAACGAAATGTGCAGGTTGTTATGCATATTCCCAAATGCTCTTTGGGCTAAATATATATGTATTGATACATATATATTTCGTAGAGTGATGAAACAAAAGTTTGAAGAGATAGAAAATCAATGACGAAGACAAGTTCAAAGTAGTTTTTTGTTATTATAGACAACATTTTGAGGAAATTTTTGCTATTATAACACTTTTTTTGGTGGTTCAAAGAGTGTTAATTTTTATGATATGAATTTTGAAGAGATTTTATCACGCTATACTATTTTTCTTGAAATCTTTTTTAGATTCTCAATTATCCTCCCCCAAATGTGTTTAATTTTTGTTATTCACATCATTGTTACATAGTTGTTATCATCGAACTCCTCCCAATGTTAATCTTCATTATAAATCTTTATTGTTACTTAGTTCTATTTGTGTTAAGAGTGTTTAGAAAGAATAATTAATTTTGATTGATTCACATTATTTTGGGAGTGCTTTTGACACGGGTTATGCCTAGTATTAGAAATTGAAGGTTATTACCAACTTCTGATGATTTGTTTGAAGATAAGAGAAGGCGTGAGTAATTTCAACCAAATAGAGAGAATTCAGATCGTGAGTAATCTTCTCATTTTATAAAACTTAGTGAGAAGATTATTAATACAAAAAATTAAATTGATTGGGTATCAATAGTTAAACTATTTGAACATATTTATTTTAAATAAAATAAATAATTTATTCTTAAAATTATACATACCATTAAAGCAAATATTATACAATATTGTATTTAGAGATATCCAACCAACCTATTTACCTACATGGGAGATTTTCTTCATATATTCTACATGATAAATGGTTTGAATCATCGATATGAGCTTGAACGAGGCTCATAAGACATATATAAAGAGTTTTCAGTAATCTCAAATTTAGATTTTACTTAAAACTTGGGTATATTTTGATAACCATTCTGTTCATATTATAGAATGCCATCAAAAGATTGGCCATGCAAAAACTTAAATTGATTTGGGTATCAATAACTTATTTATTTGAATAAATTTATTTTAAATAAAATAAATAATCTAATCTTAAAATTATACATACCATTAAAATAAATATTATACGACACTATATTTACAAATATCCAACCAATCAATCTATCTACATGGATGATTTTCTCAATATGATCTACAAACTATATTGTTCGGATAATTGAAATAAGCTTGAGATAGGCTCATAAAACATATATAAAGAGTTTTTAATAAGCTCAAGCATTAGGATTTACCTAAAAATTTGTACTATTTTTAACCTAATGTATAACGATTATAGATACTTTTCAAGCTTATTTTGATAACACCGATAATTTTATAGAACTCCTTCAGAAGATCAATCATGCAAAAAATTAAACTACTCAAGTATCAATGAAATAGTTATAGTTTCGAGATCTCTTTGATTTGATCTCTCTCAACACTAGAACAAAAACATGCCAGAGGGATGCACAAATTGGAACTTGATTGCACCTTAGACCTTGTTAGTTCTAAGTAACCAAAAAGGGGGGTAAATTGGGTTTTTAAAAATAAATAACAATTTTAAAAAAAATTTCAAAAACCTTTTAATATAGCAATCAAATAAAGCAGGATAAGAAAATATTGAAGTAATGAAAATATTAAAAAGGTTAAGGATAGAAAGATAAAACCAGACACCAAAAATTTTATAGTGGTTCAGTTTCTTCCAAGCCCACGTTCACTCCTCAAGTTTTTTCTTGAGTATTTTTACTATATAGAATGTTTCACGGGCGCATTCCAAGCATTTACAACTTCAAGACTTCACTTGAGTAAACCGAATATTTACGGACACATTCAAAAGCCTAACACAGCTTCAAGAAGATTCTATGAAAATAATTACATGTTTTCTTCTAATCTCTATTGAACTATTCTTTGATGAGATTTACTCACTCACTCAAAGGATAAA
>JAOTRH010003962.1:0-24015 GCA_034768845.1 Heliamphora exappendiculata
TAATTAATTCTTATTTATATTTTTAAATTTTTGAACCTTATAGAATTTATCATAAATGATTATTCTGGTGTCACGGTGCATACTAACTGCATACAATTTGCACTATATTCAATTAGAATTCATCTATGGTAATTTAATTATATCAAATAATTATTAATAAAATAAAACATACCTGGTTGTTACATAATATGTGCAATTTAGCAAACTTAGATGTTTGCTGGGAAGTTGAAAAGTAAAGCATAAAAAATATATAAAAAAGGGAAGTGAAAAAGAAAAATTGGAAGAATAACACACTCATGTATATAAACAGAACAAAAACACAAATAAAACAATGAAATGAGTTGTAGAAAAGTGGCTAATTGGAACCTCTTTTACTTATATAATTTTATTGTCTTTAATGATAATGACAAAAAAACATTGGATCCATTTACGGTCTTTAATCTAAGATTGTTATTAAATATATGATTTTATTTTACAAAAAAAAATGAACAGAAATTCTATAAAGAGAAAAATAGAACAGGTCTTGAAACAAAATTAGAACTGAAGCAAAATCAAAAGTTTGTATTTGTCTCATAAGTAAAAATCTCTTATGCAAGCGTAAATTCTATGGTCGGAACCTCATAATGATTAATGCATATCGTTAAATCACGTAAATATATTATTTTAAATTTTATTTTTATAGTTTTACAAACCAACTTAAATTTAAAATTATAAATATAAATATACTAAAATCTTAAAAATATAAGTATAAGTCTTCAAAACTAAAAATTATATTTTTAAAAATATATTTTAAATTTAATTTGTATATACTTACATGAGCAAAATAAGACCTGCTGAACATGGTTAATTTGTTAACAATAAACTAGGTAATTTTATTATAAGACGTTTTAACGACGTAATTAATTTTTGTCGCTCAAGAAAAAAAGATGGCGGGAACATAAAGATGCTTCCGGCTAATTTTATTTTATGTTATTAGCAACGAAATTATGGTGTCGTAGAAAACATAATACAATTTGCGACGAAAAAGTATTTTTCTTGCCAAAAGTCTTTTATTTAGAGACGAAATAAAATCATTAGCGACGAACATATTGGCCTCGGTGAAAATGTAACACAATTGGCGACGAAAAAGTATTTTTCTCTCCAAAACTCTTCTATTTAGCGACGAAATATGAATTTTCTTGCCTTTAACTTACTTTTAATGGCGAAATATATTTTTATCGCTAGATTTCGTCGCCAAATACCATTATTCTTGTAGTGATTACAGAATTAATCTCATACTAATATCTCGGTGTCACAACACACCAACCACACAGCGTGCTAGATTATGCTCCGAAACCACTTCTAGTAATTTAATTATATCGAAATAATTAACCGTAAAATAAAAACATACCAAATTTCTACAAATGTGATGTTGATTTTTTTAGAATAATAATGTTCGATCATGTAGTTGAGAGTTTTGTATATATGCATCGTTCTTTGGTGATTCATGGTGCTTACAATAGACTGGCATGAGAATCTTAAATATTGTTCATTGGGAGTTAATAATGAGACCATTGCTGGTGGATAATATAATTTCATGTCCTTATCCTTTATCTGCCACTTGGTTGTAGAAGAAGTATATGACGTGTTGCTTACCAGATTACTATCTTACTTGAGAAAACTATCATGGCCAGATATCTCGATCTTATAAATGGCAAAGATTTTATTATCGAGCTTTTATGGATAATTTTGACATTATGAGTACTTTTGGAATTATTTGAGGTTATAAGATGGATGTGAATTGATAAAAATTAACAGATTTTTAGTCAGGTTGTGATTTATTGGTTGGGAAGACTCACGAATCGACAACATGTTTGAAGTTAAAGTTATGTAAATTTGATGACAGTACCATTAGTGTGTCGGGATATATTGGAAATAGAGAACGTGAAAGTGAAAGGATAAATGAGTAATATGCATAAAATAATTGTAGTATATCTGTAAAGTTATTAGGGGTAATAATTGTAGCCACTTCCTCATTCGTCTGTAAAACATCATCTTCGTTGTTGGCCTCTCAAAAGCCTAAAAGGGTGGTGTTTTTGGCAACATAGGAATTGGTTTTGGCTGCAGCAGGATTTGCTGAAGTGTTTGAATCGTAACCTATACCTTGCTTCGAATCATTGTAGTAGTGCTATGAGTATTAGAGTCTGAACCGGACTTTGTGGCAGTTGAAAACTTAGAATCTCCTTTTTCAATTTAAAGCTTGAACCGGATTTTGTGGCAGTTGAAAACTTAGAATCTCTTTCTTCAATTTAGAGAACCTTTGAACTATCGTATTTTAGAATCATTGCGGAATTTGTGTTTGAAAAAAAGGAGAGATGAGAGGCAAATATTATTTCACTCGGCGTGCCGAAAATTTGTAAATAACAAATTTTGCGTCCCAGAATAACGAAAGAAAAATGTATAATCAAATTGAACTTTATTGAGATTGACGATAGATTACAATCTCTTATGAAATCTCCAAATCAAACAAAAAATAATTCTCTGATTCATCTCTTCAAATGTTGATTCAAGAGCTTGACAATGTGTTCCCAAATCAAACGGCGAAATGTCTTCTAAGTTTGACGGAGTGAATGATGAAACTTAAATGAGAAAGGTCTTCAAAACTTTAAAACTTTTACATACATAATTCTCTCGATTGATTGATATTTCTGAGTGTTAGATGTAAATTTATTCTCCATTAGGTAAAGAACATACCAATTTATAGGAGTGTGAAGTGACAGACTATGAAAATACTCAAATTATTGATAATTATATCTATTTTGTTTATTTTAAAGAAATAATTATTTAAACTTATAATTATCTATTTCATTTATTTCTTAAAAGGATAACTATTTAGTGACATAATTATCTCTTGTATATATTTTTAAAGGAATAATTATTTAAACCAATTAGTTATTTCTTCTTTTAAAGATATAATTATCTAGTAATATAATTATTTTTTTAATTTATTTTGAAAACTAATTGCACATTTTTCATTTAATTTTAAAAATATATTTATTTTTCTATAATATAAGTCGTATGTGCCAAGTAACTTACTTTAGTTAACCAAAACTTGGTCACATGGATGACTACGGCATTGTACACATAGTGGCAAACAATTGGACCATTCTTGCCATTTAATTTGGGCCGTTTAAAGACATGGCAATATTTATTTTTTTAATAATTATATTATATTTTGGGTCATGGGAAAATTTTGCATGCCTACAATATATATTTAAGTAAGCACAATTGAAGTGATGTCAAATAATACTAAAAATAAAAAAGTTTAAAGAAGATCAAAAATAAAAAAATAAAAAATAAAGACCAAAAAGTAAAAAAAATGTAAAAATAGACAATCCTAAAGCTGAAAAATAAAAAAAATATCACTAATAATATTAAAAAGTAAAAAACTAATATTAAAACTTAGTTCTAACTAATCTAACTAAAAAATGGGACTAAAAGTAAAAACAGTAAAATTAAAGATTGAAAAAGTAAAAAAAAAATAGAACAAAAAATAAAAAATAAAAAATTCACTAATAACTATCTCTAGATATTAAAGAAAATACAAATAAAAATATAAAAAAGTTGGTTAAAAAATAAAACTTCAAAAACTTTTTAAAACAATTGCAAAAGTAAAATTGAAGAGCAATATTATCTTTTCACACTGAATATCTTATCATTTCTAATCCTTAGACTAAATATTCCATCTTCACCCTCTGACTAATTATCCCTTATATTATGGGTTATGCAGTCTAATTTGGACAATAAAACCAAATACAAAGTTAGAAAATAAATATAGGATAAAAATATACTTTGAAGTATGAGCTTAATCCAAACATCTAATTCATAACTCTAAACATGGCCAAAAAATAGTGAACCCCACTCAATACACTAACCCTTGTTTGGTATTTCTAAACTGATGATTTTTTTATTAAAAAGAAAACACAAATAATTTTTAAGTTAGAGTGTTTGGCATCTCTAAAATTCACTCTTTTTTTTTACTATTTTCAAGAAAAACCTACACATATCACAAACACAATAACATTTTTCTTGAGTAAAATGGCTATAATACGCTTAATTAAAGGGCCAATTCTATTTGTAATAATAAACAAAATCGTGTCAGTATTTTAAATACTATAACTTAAATACAAAAAATAAGTACAAATTAAAAATTTTAGAAAAAAGCAAAAATTAATAAAAATTTCCCAAAAAATTAAAACAAGCTTTTTTTTAACGTGGTTAAAACAAGCTTTTTAGACCGCCTAAATATGAGGTTATAGTTGTGAAATGGAGCACTATTAAATGCTCATAGTGCCGGATTGATTTGAACAGGAATTTCCGTCTTTTTTTCCATCCGTTACAATAACAAACATTAAGACACAAAATAGTAAGAGTAAATATTTAATTAAACTCATTTAAAAGTTGGCTCCATTTTACTTGATTAATACTATATACACAAATAATTAATCACAAAAAATCCTTCTTAATCATTTATACATAAGATGAGTTACACGTGCGTCTAAATAGCTAATTTATATTTTCTATAATACTTATGGTAAATTGCTTTTGTACAAATTTTTTGTTTACTTTGAATACAAATATAGCCTAATTATATACTAATATATTTTACGCTGCATGAATCACCGAACATTTACAAATATGGCAATAGATCCCACACAAATACTTAGTAGAACTTACTGCACGCGTAAGTGTGGAATGATTGATACTGTGTAAAACTACTTTATGGATTTTTTCATACAAGTAATATTTCACTACAAGGACCTATGTTGACACAAAAATAGGAAGAATACATTAAATACAATTAAAGGGTCAATAAAAGAGATTAGGATGCAAAATCTCTTATTCTTGTTATAAGTACAGGATTGGATCTATATATGTTTAATTGGATATGGGGTCGGTTTCATATTAATTTCATTTTATAATCAATTACAATCATATTAATTTCATCTTATAATCAATTACAATCGATTTTTAACCTTTTTTGTACAAAAAATGGCAATTTAAGCTCATTTTGTTTACAAAGTTACACAATTTCAATAGTGTTATTAAAAAGAAAAAAAGATCAATTGAGACAAGTACATATTAACAATTATTGATTTCCAATAAACTAAAATTCACCATATGAGTTATAACCACTTAATCATAGTTAAATTTTAACTCATTGAAGAAAATACAGTAAACTCAATTTTGGGCCAATTACGTTGAATAATCTCAAAATTATAAAAAGAGAAAAAATGTAAAATCCAATTGGTAATGGTTACCAAATATTGTAAATTTTTTGTATCACTTTTTTCTTTTTCTGCACTTCATCATATTTTTTAAAATTAAGAATCATGGATTTCGAAATCTTCCTAGAAACCATATAGCATTTACTCATCATACCTCTTTTATCAAAACACTTACCACTATTAGATAAGAATATTTTTGCGAGAACAACTTTTTTGTTATCAAACGGCTAAATTTCTAAACATTTAACTTTAATTAGATTCTTAAAAATAATGCTTTAAATGGTATATGAAACAAGAATTAATTCACATAATAAATCCACCCCGCAAAATGTATTATAAATAGTGGTATCTAGAGTAAGCACCCATTCAGACAAAAACCACTTCCTCTCTAAAAAAGTTTTCACAGAAATGGCGAGGAAGGTGATGGGTTGCTCTCTATGGGTCAGAGGGATGGTGCTTCTGGTTCTGATAGGGATCCAAGCCGGGAATGCACTCCAGTGTAGCGATGCCATAAGCAAGTTGCTTCCTTGTTTGGGTTTCTTACTCAGTTCTGGTCCCTCTATTCCCGGTCCCAACTGCTGCGCTGGTGCACAAAACCTAGACAAGAGTGCCACTTCCCATGCTGATCGGAAGGACTTGTGCAATTGCGTCAAGCAAGCTGCAAAGTCTTACCCTATCAACCTTCAGCATGCACAACAACTCCCTAAACTCTGCAATGTCAATCTTAATGTCACCATTAGCCCCACCGTGGATTGTGACACGTACTTTCTCTCTCTCTCTCTCTCTCTCTCTCTCTCTCCACTACAGCATTTTAAACATTGGTATTATATTCAACATTTACTTATATATTTATTGTTCGATAAATAACTACATATATTATAGGTAATGATATGCATTTTGATACCCCAACTTAAAATTAGTTATCTAATGTTACATGTAAAACAATAAGATATGTGTCAACTTAAATGTTAAAATATTTAACAAAAAGAATAATCAATA
The DNA here is from genome assembly GCA_034768845.1 of Heliamphora exappendiculata. Lineage (NCBI taxonomy): Eukaryota > Viridiplantae > Streptophyta > Magnoliopsida > Ericales > Sarraceniaceae > Heliamphora > Heliamphora exappendiculata. The sequence continues at coordinate 6,267 of JAOTRH010003962.1, forward strand.
AAACAAGCTAATAACACTATTGGAAATGTAGCCAATCTTAGCCTTCATATATATAGAGGGCAATTATAGTTTAGCATTCAAATATCAACTTCCTTTGGTAACCTGACTTGAAGTCTGTTTTTTTTCTTCGTATTTTAGACTTTAAGCCAAAAAAGTGATTAAGTGCTTGGTTAGAAAATGACTTTAACCTACCATGAAGAAAGAAAATATTTTTTTCTATCATTAGTTTATTTTTAAGTTTTAAATAATAGGCTAAAACCTTGACTTTAAGCAAGAGCAAACGAGCCATCATCATATTTATCAAGTAATTTGCTTATCTTATTAATATTTTGCAGAGTTTGAAGGATCTTTGAATTCTCTTATGAGAGAGACGTGATTTGCTCATAAAGTAAACATGGTGGGATCAGAAGCATTTGCAGCATCTCGGTTGCGATTGTTCTTCAACAAATCTTGTTCTTTTTATGTTTCAATTTCCTCTCCCCAGCCCCCTCTAATCTATGGTTTGTTTCTCAGGACTTGTTTTGCTTAAAATAATAACTGAGTTTTCTTTTTCTTTAATTTTCTTGTCTTCCTATTAGCTTCAAGCATTGCTCTTTTAAAGCCATAATTAGTAAACTGTTATTTTTATATATTCTGAATCTTCTCCATTTTTTGGTTTATTCTATTTTATTTAATTTTGGTTTTCCTTTCGCAATTTGTTAGAATTTTGCCAACAAACTGCACTCCTTGCCTTAAGAGAGAGGATCTAGATTCGAGTTGGATTCGATTCCTTTTATTTTATATTAACAGAGAGATGCATTATTTTTTATAACGTTTAGGATGAGTCACTTCAATAATCTAAATTGTTCATGTTATAAACCTTACTTTAAAAATTATACACACCAACAAATCAAGTAAATTTGGTATTAATAACCACGCGGTCGAATTATTGACAATATTTACAAGAATGATCTTCTTGGTAAACTTTACAACATAAAACGGTTCGAATGTCGGCACTATAAAACAAAAATAGAGAAGATATTATTTTCTACTATTTTTAAAAAATAAGTTAATTACCGTTTATATGCACTTCTATCTCTACTTCAACAATAAAAGTATGCATTTAAACCATACAAGCCTTCAAAGATCTAAGATTGTATAGATGACAAAACAGACAAAAGAATGGTAATCGTTAAGCTACCATTATTGAATTCCAATCAAAATGAATTCTCATATATGATAGCAATGATAATTACAAGTATTCATGATTCTTTTATTAAGAAAGCCAAATATATGGTACAAATTCAAGATCAATGCAGTGTAAGTTATACGCATGGTAAATCTCATTCATAGATTTTCCTTGTAAGTTGAATGTTGATTAATCGTTCGTAGATTTTCCGTGTAAGTTGAATGTTGATTAATTATCTTTTTTTTTAAAAAGTATATAGCACCTACGACTCTTTCATACATGTATTTTTTAACTTTTTCTACATATTATTTGTATCAGTAGAACCAACAAATTAGAGCAATTATTTTTAATGACAATTTCTTCCATATTAAGTTGATTTGGATGGAAAATATTTTTTTTAATTTTTGATGACGAAAAATATTTTCGACTTTTACCATTCCACCACCTCTGCCACCACTACTTATCACACCACCACATTGATTGCCACGTCCATCGTCGCAATCATTGCCACCAGCAACACCATCGCCCCCACCATGACCCCACAACTATCATGTTGCCATTGTTGCTACCACCACCCCATTGCTACCATCTCTCCACCACTCTAAATTCACTATCACTGCTCACACCACCCTACCATCACGTTCATCTTAACGCTACCACCACTTCTACAATCCCACCACTGCCACTGCAACTACCACTGTCACCTTCGTTTTACCACCGCATCACAACCATTGTCAAACACCATACAATTTTAAAATGGAACGCATACTTAATGTAATTCGGACTTTTGAATTTTATAGTAATCCTTTAGGAAAGGGAGAGTTCAGTAGAGCGTGAAAGTGGATGCAGCAGCAGACGTAGGATAAAGTACGATTATGCCTGCATTTGACCTAACTCTTGGAACACGGCGTAATTTTGTACAAAAATGAGAAATTTTAGGGGCTTGTGTTTTTGCACAAAAATGCATTGTTTTATAATTTTATATCTTTTTTAGCAATTTTGGTCTACGGTGATGAGATAAATTTTAAAAATGCATACTCGTTTGGATTAAAAATGAAAAATGTTGAAATATCTTTTTTGTTGTAACTATATTTTTATTTTTATTTTTTGGTGAACTGTTTTCAAAATTTTAATTCCTGGGGGTGCGAGTATATATGCTAAAAAGCATGCTTGTTTGAACTAAAATTGAATATATTCACTAAAAACAATATATATAAACGAAACACTAAATAAAATCGTCAAATCGAAGATCGAGTGAAATTACGAGTAAAACCACAAAGGAATGAGGGGACAAGCGATCACTCTTGTTTAAAAATCATATGTTTCTTTATTTTAATTTATTAAAAATTGTTGGATATTTCTTAAAATTTTTATACTTTGAGATTCTTACATAATTTAATGATTTTTAATGCATTGAGATAGATGGACATGTAATTTTCAAAATAAAAAATTTATTTGTTATATTTATAGAAGGAAATGAAATTAGAAATATGGTCCGCAAATAAAATTTTAGAGTAAATTTCAAGAATTTTGTTAAAAAATTAAAAGTCAATATGAATTATAACATATTAAAAGGGTCATAACATATGGTTAGATGAGGCACATTTTTTAATTAACTTCTATTCCCCTGTTTAACATTAAAGAAAGTAATAGTGAAACAACAATCATTTATCTATGTGCTAGCTTTTTTAAAACACCTTTTAATTAAACGAGTTTTTTTTAATACTTGGTTTAAAATCTAAAAATAAAATAAAAATTGTTTGTCTTAAAGTTGAATTTTGAGTACTAGTTTTCATTTTTATTTTTATTTTTAGAATAAGATATTTCAAATTGAGATTAAAGCTTGATTTTGAAAGAACTAATTAATAAGATATTTTCAACTATAATTTTTAGAGCAAATCATTAAAATTGTAGAACTACTAGCATGTTGACTAGCATAACTTAAAGTTCTTAATTTTAGAAAAAATAAATAAATAAATAAAAACTCTAGTTTGTGACATAATCAAGATATTCAAGACATAAGTTGTTAATATAAAATAAATAAATAACTCAAACATGGATGAGTTGTCTTTAAAAAATTAATATTTTTAAAAACTATTTGTGTTGGGGAAAACGGTCAAAATTCTAAGATTATGTTTATGATTTTAGTTAAAAAATAACTGGATGAATAAATACTGAAATAAGCTCCAGATTAAGACTTTTGATATCGAACAATCAAAATAAAATTCGGTAATACTTCCAAAATTAATTTTAGAATTATATCTTTCAAATTTTGGTAGGATGATTTTGATTACTATTACTATTTTCAGTCAACGATACACCACAGTTTTTGACTTCTAGTCAAATCTCCGACACAAGCCTTCTACTGTATTTGCGAATGCCAAACACGAACAAAGTGTAAGTTTTGATTTATCGTTTTCTTCTAAACCTTCTTGATTCAGCTTAGGATTTTCAGAGAACGAATAAATCATAGCCACCTAATCATTGACTGAATAATAATGAATAACTGCATCAGGTTTTATAACAGCATATATATAAGCTGCAGGAGAAACCTGTGGAGCAAATAAAGCATGTGCTTCCAATGTAATTATGAAATACTACTTCAACTCAGAAGAAATACATAAAAATATAAATTATAATTCATTCCATTAAATAAAATTATTGCACTCCCAGCCCGTATTCTCAAAATCGAATATTCGAGCTATTGTTATTATATGTTTATTTGATCTCTCCACGTTAAGATTCTCAATACCCGTCGATTAAATTAAATTATTGACAATTATATTTAATCGATTTCTTAAATAAATTTTTTAAGATCTTTCGCTTAACTTATTTGACTGCCAAATAATTAAATCTATCTGCAGGGTTTGGTTCGGTCAAGATTTATAAGTTTTCTTAAGGAGGTATCGTCATTCTCGATCTTTCGGGACGTGAATTCCGTTAATAATTAATATTTATCATATAATTAATATTTACCAAACACAAACAAAGTGTGGGTTTTGATCTATCGTGTTCTTCATAACTTTCTTGATTAAGCTTAAAATTTTCAGAGAACGTGAAAACCTTAGCCACTTAATCACTGACTGAATAATAATGAACTATTATATTAGAGTTTATAACAGAATATATATAGGCTACATGAGAGACCTGTGGAGTAAATAAGACATGTGCTTCCAATGTAATTATGAAATACTGTCTCAACCCAAAAGAAATTTTATAAAAACATAAATTATAATTTATTCCACTAAAAAATTATAATTGCACTCCCAGTCATATTCTCAAAATTTAATATTCGAACTCTTGTTATTAAATACTTATTTATTCTCTATACGTTAAGATTGCAGATACTCGCCGAATAAATTAAATTACTGACAATTATATTTAATCGGCTTCTACAAAATTCTTTAAGTCCTTCCGCTTAACTTACTTGACTGCCGAATTATAAATTTCACCTGCGGAGTTTGCTTCAATCAAAACTTATAAGCTTCTTTAAGGGAGTATCAACAATCTTAATTTTTTAGAACGTAGATTCCGTCAATAATTAATATTTACCATATAAGTAATATCGCTATCCAACTCACTAGGATTATAGACCTATTTAAGATTGCACACTCTAATGAATCAAAATAACGAATATTAAATATACGTAAATAATAATTATTTTGGGATTAATAATATAAGCACCCATAATAACCATGTGGAGTGAATTAATTATATAATCAGTATCAAATTAATTATCCCAACGTGATCCTATTCAATATACACAAAGTGTGCTAGCACAACAAGTCGGAACAATAGACGACGCTATTATTTATTTTCTGTAATCAAGACAAGTCTACTAAAACTCTGTGCTATAGTTGTACTAATGGTTTGGCCAACTCCATCTAAACTGTGAACCAAAAACTCATATTCCATAAGAAATTTTAATCTGATCTTCTATGTACAAGCTAAACTCTACACACCAGATTAAATACTATATATAAAAAAATACATCAATGCACGATATCAAATAAATAATAAAATGGATACATTGTCCATTAAGATTCTCATAAAAAGAAAAAAATTAATTTTATTAAAAACTAAAATTAAACACTAAAACTACAACTATGATTTTTAGTATACAACACTAACAATCTCCCACTTATACTTAAAATCATGCTGTCATACATCTGACTCCCATGTCCTATACATTACTGTTAAAAGTCTTTACTAGTAAACTCTTTGTAAAAAGATCTGCAAGATTATCTGCTGATGTAATCTTGGCTATGATTACATCACATCTCTGTACGATTTTTCGTATCAGGTGATATTTTCTCTCGATATATTCCACATTCCAAGGTAAACACATATCTCGAGATAAATTTTCAAAAAAATTTATCTAACTTAAAATTCGAGTCCGTATACCCCAAAGATACTAGACTATCTTCTTGGTAAATCAGCATATAATTCCTAGTCCATTTCAAGTACTTGATTATATGTTTTACCGCTGTCCAATACTCTTGTCCTATATTAAACTGATATCTGTTAACCATGTCAATGATAAAACAAATGTCGGGATTTAGTGCAAAACATAGTAAACATGAGACTTGGCATTGCTGAAATAACTTATAGATTGTAACTTATAAAAAAGGCCGTAAGTATATGGTAAAAAATTGTAACTTGTAATCGAAATAGAAGAAAAGTAATTATAAGTTGTAACAGAAGTTTTAGGTGTTTGAAAAATCTTGTAACTTATAGCTAAAAGTAGTAGTAGAAAGCTAAAAGTTATTAGAGCTTTGCCATACACCTTATTTGACTCCTAAACCTCCCTCTACACTTCTAATTTAGCGTTAACTCTACTAGTAGTCTCTACTACTAAGATAATATCATCAGTAAATAACTAGACCATGGATCATCATCTTGAGCATGCCTAGTTAATTCATCAATAATTAAGGTAAAAAAATAAGGACTCAACGTTGATCCTTAGTGCAATCTTACTGTAATAAAAAATTTACTTATTTCTCGTAGAGATGATCTAATTTTGTGACAACTCCATCATACATGTCTCTAATCACATCAAGTACCACTTTATCACTTCATCTCCAACACCGATCATATTATATCTCTTGGCACTCTATCATAAGAATTTTTTAAGTTTACAAAAATCATATGCAAATTTATTTTCTCTATATTTTTTTATTAATCTCATTAGTAGGCGGGTTGTTTCCACAGTTGATTTACCAGGCACAAAACCAAACTAAATTTGTGACATTGTTGTTGTTAGTCCTAGACGATATTCAATCGCTCTTTCTCATAATTTTATCGTATAACTTTTTATCAACTTAATACCCCATATAGTTACTGCAATTTTGAATACCTCATTTATTTTTATATATAGCTACATGAATATTCTATCTCTACTCTTTGGATATTTTTCTAATCATTATAATTTTATTATATATCTTTATTAATCAAGACACACTCACTTCGTCTAGGCATTTCGATCACTAAAACCAAATCTCCCATCAATCTTCTCATATCATTGTCTTTTGTTCCCTACGTGCCCAATTGAAATCTCTTCCTATAATTATCTTCTCTCTTACTGGTGTTTCTTGGACCATTTCATCAATTTAATCTCAAAATTGTCCTTTAGTATAGTCATCCAATCTTATCTTAGGTGTATGGGCACTAATTAATCACATAAACAATTGTTTCTCCAATCACAAGTTAATTAAAATAATTCTATCTCCATTTCGCGTGACTGTTACTACATTATTTTGAAGATGTTTAGTTACTATTGTTCCTATATTATTTCTATCTTTCTTTCCCATGTAATTTTTATTATTTTACTTGTTAAAATTTCTATCAATATATTTTTATTTTCAAAACTAACTTTTTGATTTCAAATTTGAGATTTTTAATAATTTTTTAGTGCATAAATTGTTGTTTTTAAAAATTTTACTTCATTTGTAAGTTTTAGAAATAAAAAAAATATCACACACTTGATTTTCAAAATGTTCTCGATTTTAAAATTTATAAACTTTTAGATTTTGAACACAATTATTATTTATCTCGGTCTTGTTTGGCTACTTGGCTTTAAGTCAGACTTTTTACTTTAAGTCAGACTTTTTACTTAAAGTCGGTTTAAGCCAAATGAACAAAAAGTTTGTTTGATAATTATAGGAGTAACTTTAAGTCAAAAGACAATAAGCCAAAAATCATCTGTTCGTGGAATTGCTTGAATTCTCAAGTGTTCGAAGTTTGATAGTGGATTCCAGCAATAGTCAAGCACGGATTTGATGTACGTGGATTCGGCAGAAGTAAGCTTACATTCATAGATTGTAAAGTCAACGAGTATTTGTAAGATTCTCTTGTAACCAGTGTTTATTGTAGTGTTTAATTCTCCTAAACCCAGAGTGATCTCGTGATTTTTATCCAATTTGTGATTTTTTACATAAAAATCATCGTATTTCATGTTATTGTTTATTTTCTGTTTGTGTGGTTGATTATTATTTTGTTTGTAGCGTTTGGCTTCTTTGATTAAATCACTTAGTGTAAATCAGTCTATAAATAAAAATTTTCAATTGGTATCAGAGTGGGTTACTTAAAGTTTTTTTAAAAAAAAAAGATTTTAAGTGTGTTCCTTAATTAATTTTCAATAAATGAAATTTCTTAGAAAAGATGCACCGACCGATAAACCACCACTTTTTGACAGCTCAAACTATCCCTTTTGAAAAGTTAGAATGAGGGCATTTTTTAAGTCTCGGCTTTCTATTATTGAGGGTTATAAGTATCCTACCATTGTTATTGACGATGATACCATCCCTAAGCCCGTGACTAGATAAGACATAGTCAATTTTGAAGATGCAAGTTGGAATAGCTGAAGGGAATTAAATCTCAAGAAAATATGATAATGCATACGAATTGAATCAAACGTGGCGTGAGGTGAAGATCATATAACAAAAAAAAGTATACTGCGTCGTTCTGCCCGGACGGACGTGGAAACCATCCGAACGAAATCTATTCGGGATGAACAATCATGAACCTCGAACCCCGAAATAGAAATTTGGTACACCCACAAGACGAAATAGAGATTATACCTGATCGATTCCACTAATTTTATCACGTTTCTGTTATTGAATTTGAATCCAAAAATTAACACGGCAATCAACCGGCAATCTTTTCTCCTTTCAAATCTTTTGTTGTATTCCCAACCGCTTAAAAGCACGAACTAAGTATGGGCTTAGATCCTCTGTGTTCCCAACCATGTCTAGTTACCTCTCTCTTTTCTGGTTCTCACGAATACGTGAAAAACCTAAAACACTGAATGTGATTCTTATTTGGCAGTCAAGGTTATAACGACATATAAATAAGCTCAACAGGGATCCGTGGAGTAAATAAGATATGCGATTCTAATGTAATTATGAAATCCTACTTCAATCCAGAAATAATTTTATAAAAACATAAATTATAATTCATTCCACTAAAGAATTATAATTGCATTCCTAACCTTATTCTCAAAACCAATTATTCGAGCTCCTTTATTAAATACTTATTTATTTTTTCCACGTTAAAAGTTTTGATACCCACCGATTAAATTAAATTACTGACAATTATATTTAATCGTCTTGTTTAACATTTCTTAAGCCCTTCCACTTAACTTATTTGACTGCCGAATATTAAATGCACCTGCATGGTTTGAGTCGGTCAAAACTTATAAGTTTCCTTAAGGGGATATCATCAATTTTGATTTTTCGGGACTGAATTTTGTTAATAATTAATATCCACCATATATTTAATACAGTTATTTAACTCACCAAAATTATAAATCTATACAAGATCGCACCTGTAAACACCCCAATTTGACCCCGCCTAATCTTAAGTTGGTCTGGGTGTATCCGATGATGAAATCAAGTAAAATGGTACTTCAGAACGATCCCCGGGGAATGATCCAAACTTAGTATTCAAACTAGATGATCAATTCCTTCAAAACTAGTGAACTCACTGTGGCCAACCCTTGAGCCGCCATCTTTGAACCTTGGGATTGCCAACTTTATTGTGGCGACCGCCATATGAACCTTTTAGAAACCCTAGCCAAGGCAGCGATTTCCAGCTTTGAACCATGAAATCGCCAACTTTATTATGGCGACCACCAGAAGAAACTATTGGAAACTTAATGATTGTGGTGACCGCCAGAAAAAACTCTTGAAAACTTAATGATTGTGGCAATTTCCAACTCTGAATGTGACGATCGCCAATTCCAAAAATCCTAACGTGTTTCAAAATGTGCCAGCATCTCATTGGTTGATGAACTCTATAAATACAGTATATCTTGTATGATTTAAGAAGGACAATTCTAATATTGGACCTCTGACAGGTTAAAAAGCGAGAGAGTTCTAATACCGATACCCTGCTGAAGTATTGAGATGACGATTCCCCGACTAGAGGATTCACCCAGATAGTAGTGACTCAGGTATTTTGTTTAGTTCCCCGATCTTTCTTTCTTTATTTTCTCTCTCTTGGGGTAGCTGGGTTTATTTTCTCTCTCTTGGGGTAGCTGGGTTTGTTTCAGTACTTTATTTCACATGCCTAATTCAAGTCACTTATGTAGTTGATTCAATTATCTCGTTTTATTTAATTAGATCATGAGTATTTAGTTAGTTATTATAAGCAAATTTAGCTTAATTAAATTTAGCTAAGTTCATGTTTGTTATAAAAGCAAGTTTTAGTTTGTACTTTGTCCATATTGCATATTAACACTTAGCACCTTGAATTCGTCAAAATAGTGCCAACATATCTGGTAATTGTGATTTACAATGTTATAGTTGTTGCTTTTGGTGCACTTACATTCATAGGTTGTAATTGTTAATATTGCATCTGTATTTTATATTTGAAAAATAAATACTATATTCTTTATGTGATGTTCATTGTTTTAATAGCTTAATTTTTTATTTTAAATTATATTTTTTTGTTTCTTTTAGATTTTATTGACAATTATCATGTAATTCACATTTAATTAAAGTTTAAGAAATTTTGAAGCACAATTTGCTTGTTTCATTGGAAATCATGTTTAGTATAATTCAGGATATTTTGCAATATGCAATTCATGTTCATAATGAATTTTTGGTATAAATAAAATTTAGAGGATTTTGAGATTATATTTCTTTTGATTTAATATGATGTCATGTTTATGTTAGTTTAAATTATTTGGTAATATTGCATGCGAAAATGCTCCATGTATCCTTTAGTTAGAAATTGTATGCCGTAGGATTTAGAATTTTCTTTTACTACTTGTTTCATTTGGCGTTCTATATACATATATTATGTATTTTTCTTACATGATTTTGAATATTTTCTCTTTGCCTATATCTTTTGTGTTTACATGTATTTGAGAAATCTAATTAAAAACTAATGATGATTAGCAAACGGGGTGCCTAACACCTTCTCCAGTTCGTACCTTAGCCCCCGGACCCTTGTTTTCTCTGGTTACCGTTTTAAATATCAGTGGCTCATTTTGTTTTTCTTAATTTTTTTCAAAAATAAGTGGCGACTCCATTTATTACAAAAGGGTTTGCAAAATTTTGTTTTCAAGGTGTTAAAGTATTTTTAAAATATATTTTCAATTTTCTTATTTTTGAAACAAAACCTTAAATTTGGGCACCACAACACCCTCTAATGAATCAAAACAACGAATATTAAATATACGCAAATAACAATTATTTCAGAATAAAGAGTATAACCACTCATAATAACTATGGGGTGCAAATTAATTTATATAATCAGTATAAAATTAATTATCTTAATATGATCCTGTTCAATACACACAAAATGTACTAGCACTGTGAATCGGAACAATAAACGACGATATTATATGTTTCTTGTAATCAAAACAGATCTACTAAAACTCTGTACTACAGTCGTACCGATAGTTTGTTCAATTCTATCTAAATTGTGAACCAAAACTTATATTACATAAAAATCTTTAATCTGATTTTTCGTATATAAGTCAAATTCTATACACTAGATTAAATACTATGTATAATAAAAGACAACTATGCACAACATTAAATAAATAATGAAACACCTATATTGCTCATAAAGATTCTCATTAAAATAAAAAAAATAATAGTTATTAATAAATAAAAATAATACCAAAAATTCAAGTATGATTTTTAATATATAACTCTAACAATAGAAAATTCATAAATGCTATATGTAGCAGAGTCATACAAGATGACTTTCATAGAATCAATATGCGTGAATTGGCTAAAGAAGTATGTGATAAACTTTAAATCAATTATGAAGGGAATAACACCGTAAAGATCTCAAAATTTCAACGTCTTACAACTAATTTTGAAACTCTGCATATGAAAGACGATGAAAGTTTTGACAATTTTTACGTAAAATTAAGTGACATTGTAAATCTTTTTCAAAATCTTGGAAAAAAATCCCAATTTCTAAAATTGTTCAGAAAGTTTTTTGATCTTTGCCCAAATATTTCTAACCAAATGTCACAGTAATATAGAAAAGTAAAGACATTAACTCTATGTCTGTTGAAAGTTTAGTTGGAAACTTGCAAACCTATAAGTAAAATTTTCGAAATAAAATGATTTCAAAAAATTTGGCGTTTTCTTCAGATCAAGGTTTTGCAAGTAACTCAGATAATGACTAAGCAAGACTCTGAGATGATAGCTATCTTTGTGAAAAATATTTTTTTAAAAATTTAAAAAATAAAAGCCAGATTAGGAGAAAAAATCACAAAAGAAACACGAGAAAGAGAAAGTTAAAAATATATCCAATTTTATTAAAAATGGGTCGAAAAGTCAAATTTCTAAAATTTGTTGCTATGAATGCAAATGAAATTGACATATAACTAAAGAATATCTGAACTTTCTTAGAAAAGAAACAAAAGAGATTTACTGTCACTTTGAATGACGAGAGTGAATCTGATGCGAGTGATAAGAATGAACCTAATTATAATGATGGTAATGTTACTGCATTCATTGCTTTTATTCACGAGGAATCTAGTGAGTTTGAAAATAAAAATTCTATAAATGATTCCAATAAAAAGAGAGAGAGAGAGAGAGAGAGAGAGAAGAGGTCAGTGAATCAAAAGATGATGAAACTCTCCAACAAACTTATGACAAGTTTTATAATAAAAGTTATTTGTTGATCAAACACAATGCCAAACTTGTTAAAAAAATCAAATTGTGTGAAAAAAGAATAAAGTGTCAAGCGAGAGCTAACTGAAACTCAAGTTCTAATTGTTAAACTAAAATCAAGCAGAAAAATTTTGTGTGAAAAACTTACAAAATGTAAAAAAAAAGAAAAAAGAAATGACCTGTCAGAATTTAGTCAAATCAAAAAAACCATGATTGAAGCTCATAAAACTGAATTGTGTGCATGTATTGAGTCTTAGAAAGATCTTGAATTAAAATTGACTAAGTTTGAAAAGGATCTTTTGAATGTTCAAGACACTTTCAAGAAGTTGAATGCAGGTACCAAAGCTTTTGGATGACACGCTTGGCTTACAAAAAGCCGTTACAAATAGACGTGGACTTGGTTTTCTTGATACTTCGTCAGTATGTCGAAAAAAAAAAAAGAAAAAGTTGGTCAGCCAACTCAAGCAAGGACTACACCAATTTTCAAGCAAGCTAATTCAGTTAAAAGAACAAAGTCTGGCTCTTCAACATAAGTCAATACAAAATGGCAACATCGTATAGGTAAATTCGCCATTTTATATTGTGAGATAAGAACAGTTAACTTTAACCCAATCTGTTATTATTGTGGTAGTTCTTGTCATATGCGTCCAAATTGTATGAAATTAAGAATGAAGTATTTTTTATAAGACTTTTGTTCCTATTTGTTGTCATTGTGAAATAAATAGACACATCATATCTCATTGCACTAAACTATTTGACAAAAATAAATTTAAGTTTGACTTGTCACAAGGACCTAGAAAAATTTGGCCTTCTACCATATAATCTCTGCCTTTAAAAATCAAGAAAATTTAGATAAAGAAAAGTGACCTAAACAATTTTTTAGCTAGTCGTAGTTCTTAATTTTTTGAGTCATGTTGTTTTTTTTTGGGTTTGTTTGTTTCCGTCTTTTTTTTATATTTTTTTTGGAGTCTTTATTTTAAAAAAAGATTGCAGAGAACTTTATTAAGGTGTGAGTACTATTTTTATGCATTATTTTATTTCGCTGAGATCCCACAGTTTAGGAATTGAGATTAAAATTATACATTGAGTTTTGGGTAATCTAGTTCATAGTAGATAGAATGCTTTCAGAGATTAATCTATTCTGTACACCACTTGAACATTGATAAATACAGGGATCCTCCGAACTTTGGTTCAAATTTTTCTATGAGACTTTCTTATTTTTCGGTCTTCTTAAATTTTTATAAAATGACCACATAGTGGCGACCCACGTGAACTTAATGTTTAAAAACTTTCTCATTCTTTTGTTTATGTATATTTGGCTTAAGAAAATAACTACCTATGCGAACCTTACTTTTTCGTTTGTATTAGTGTGAATGCCACTAATGAAAGTATGTAAAAAAAAAAAAAGAAGCAAAAGAAATCAAAAAAAAAAAAAAAAAAAAAAGAGAAAAATAAAAAAAAATTGCTGTCTTTAGTTGAGGAGGAGTTTATCTTATGAAATGAATTGGGTCAAAATTGGTTTGACCTTGTGAATTTCTTGATTACAAATAAATAAATGTAACTCAGCCATATAGATCACATATAAGATTTGATCTTGAAGTCTGAAAATATTTCAAGTCACACACACTGCTTTATATAGAATCTACTATAATTATGTTCTTTCATATATAAATATAAGTTATCTTGAATTCTGTGTATAATTTTGATCAATTTAACTAGATTTTGTGATTTTAAGTGAATGAAATTGTGCTTAAGTTTAGTATTTATTCTTTAATCTTGTTTTCTACTCAAAATGATTTTTTTTTTTTTTTGTGTGTGTATTCGTTTGTCAATTCGTGACAAAAAAGGATAGGTAGATGTGATTAAGGGGGATGAGCGTTAAAGCATTAATTTTTTTTGTGAGTTCTCTGTGAGGGGAAGTTTTTTTTAATAAGTTTGTGTTCTTTTGCTTGTTTAGTTTTTTTTTCTTGATTATTTGGCTTAATTGGTTTTGTCATAGAATTGCTAAAAGATGAGATTGTTAGAAATTTTTGGCTCTCACCTTATTCATTTTAATTTGGTAAATCTGTGACAAAATGTTTGACGATATGCTAATCAAGCATTTATATTTTATTCATTTATTATTCGTTGATATTTTGACACTTATTCTATTAGAATTGTGGTTTAATATTGCAACACAACGAAAAATGAGCAGAAAATATCAAAAAGCTGTCTGCGGTATCAGATCGCTCGAGCAGTCAATTCACCTCTCAATATCTCAGACTCTATAACAAAATGCTGCAACATTGACTTGACGAATCAAGTGGTTAAAAGATTGATCAAGCGGTCCATGGCATGAATTGATTTAATATGTGTTGCTATGGTTTGTGGTTTGGTAGGTTGTTATAAATACGATAGCTAAGGTTTTAAATGGGAGTCTCCTTGACGTAGTTATAATCCCTTACCACCAGAGAGCTTCCAAGGTTAGTCAACATACTCGCAAGCCAGTCAACAGCTTGATAAACATTTATCTTCCGTACAGTCAAGTCAATCATTAAGTATTCAAATCTTCAACGATATGTTCGTGTTCGTGGAGTCGCTCGAATAGATTCTCAAGTATTCGAAGTCCGATAGTGGATTTCAGCGGCAGTCAAGCACGGAGTTGGTGCATGTGGATTCGGTAGAAATACACTTACATACGTAGGTTGTGGAGTCAACGGGTGTTTGTAAGATTCTCTTATAACCAACGTTTATTATAGTGTTTGATTTTTCCAGACACGAAGTGATCTTGTTATTTTTACACGGTTTGGAGTTTTCTTCGTAAAAATAGTTGTGTTTCGTGTGATTATTTGTTTTTTGTTTGTGTGGTTAATTATTATTTTGTTTGTGGCATTTGGTTTCTTTGATTAAATCGTTTAGTGCAAATTGATCTACAAATAAGGTTTTTCATTTAGATCAAAGGCCCTCCTTATCTGTAAGCAATTTCCAGCCAAGTTTACAAAAAAGAGTCATATTATGATTCCTTGATTTTTTAATCCCTAGTCCCCACTGGTCTTTGAGCTTGCAAAACTGATTCTAGTTTATAAAGTGCATTCTTTTCTTATGGTCATTATCACCCCCAAAAAACATTTTTATTCAATTTGTCAATCTCGTTACAAATACTCTTAGGAAGCTGAGTTGTTTGCAAACCATACAAGAAATGGCAAAAGTAACCAACTGAATAAGGGTAGCTCTTCCAGCAAAGGACAAAGTATTAGCTTTCCAACCAGCAAGCTCATTTTGCAACTTTTTCAAGATGAAATTGAAATGATTTTTATTTCCTCTTTTGTGCAAAATAGGACATCCGAAATATTTAACAAGATCGTTAGAGAGGAAAATTCCAAATTTGCATCTGAGAACCTCAGCCTCCCTTCTAAGAAGGTCACAGGAAACAAAGAGCTTAAATTTTTTAAAATGAATGGTCTGCTTTGACATATCACAAAAGATTCTTAAGAACATCAACAATAGTTTCACAATTTCCATTGTTCGCATGAGCAAATCGCATAGGGTTGTTCGTAAAAAATAAATGGAAAAAGGAAGGAGAATTTCTAAAAGTTTAATCCCTTTCCAAGTTCCCATCTTAACTTTATTTGAGATCATGTGAGAAATTCTATCAATACACACCACAAATAAATAAGGGGATATGGAATCAATTTGTCCCTCTGGCCCTTTTCAGTCGTGATGTCGCTGAAGGCTTGTTTGTTATTTAGAAAGAATTTGATAGAATATAAGAGATTAGTAATACTGAGGGGTCCTACATATTTTTTTATATACCAAGTGATTAAGGATGGGATTATACATACAATGAGAAATTTTGTTTATGTTTCATTAGAGTAGGATAAAAATAAGATAAAAGTCGTAGAAGTATTTCTGACTGTTAGATAAAGAAAGAAAATGATTCAGAATCTAGTACTAACAATATCATAGAGGCACTGGTATTGTTAATACCATGAATGAGGGATTAGCAATCCCTCATTTATCGAACTATTAGTCCGAGTCCCACAATACAAATGTAAAACTCATCATACCAAAAGGACAAATATTTTTTGATGGGCCAACTTTGTTTAATAATCCAATCCTCTCTCCCTTAATTTCTCAAAACAAACAAGGTCTAAGGTCTTCCCATTCCATAGGATAGTAAAGGGAACAAAAATAACACAATTCATAATAAGATTAATCCAAGCATCATTAAAATTGAAATAAACCAAAGTTTTCTTTAAGAAATCCCAAGAGAGATATCTTCTCATAGGCTTTTTTTCGAATTAATTTTGAAGACTATTCCCCCTCTTTTACCCTTAATTTGTATTGAATAATTTATTGACCGAGGATATTGTTGGCACCAGTAGATTTGGAGAGAATAAAGCTACTCTAATGATGACTAACAATTTTGTTCAAAAGGGATCACAACTTATTCACGAGAATATTAACGATAATCTTGCAAGTCACATTACAAAGATTAGTAGGTCTAAACATTCCTATATTTACAAGATTCTCACTCTTTAAATTTATAGTTATAAGAGTTTTGTTCACACCTACATGAATCTCTTTAGAGTTATGAACTCCCATAAGCTTTCTCTTAAGATGTCCTAGAACTTGGGATAGAAAATAGCTTGGAATACATGTCAAATAGCATAAGCTTTTTCATGCACCATTTTCTTAATTCTAATACTTCGTGTTTCGTCAAGCCCCGAGCTTGTGGTCCTCTTTTGAGTGTGAGTTTGAATACCTTTAATAGTATCCAATATGTCTATTGATAGGATCATTATCATCATATTGATAAGGAAACTTGATCATATTAAAAACTTCATATCTATATATTTATAGTGCTCTTTTTCTCGTTCAAAAAAGATTATTATTAAAAAAACTTGATTATATTGATAAGATTATTATCATCTCTGGATAAGAAAACATGATCGATATTAAAGTTTTGGAACAACACACTGCACTTTGGGCTTCAAATAATTCATTGAAATAATTCTAGACAAAATCATTTAAGGAATGAGGATATTCCATCCACTCTCTACGGTCACTTTTTAGTATGTCAATTTTTGCTTTCCTTCTCCTAATAATAGTCGTAAGATGAAAAAATTTATTAATTTTGTCCACTCGTTTAATTCAATTAATATGAAATTATTGATATCAGAATACTTCTTCTTGAAGAATAAACAGGTTATATATTGTATTATAAGCTCCTTTTACAGCTGAAACAAGTTATGGGAATTATGATTTACGAGGACTTTTTGAATACATTCAAGTCTATCCATTAACCATCTTTTTCTTCTAAAGATATTCCCAAAAACATTTTTATTCCACACAATTTTGACTTTATCAGCAAACTCATCGTGACAGATATACAAATGCCTCTCTCTCTCTCTCTCTCTCTCTCTCTCTCTCTATATATATATATAAGGAATTGTTTAAG
>JAOTRH010003973.1:0-57742 GCA_034768845.1 Heliamphora exappendiculata
TAAATAGAAAAATATTTAATCAAAATAAATTATTATTTTTTGAAAAATATGGAACAAAAAATAAAATAAATAAATACTTTTAATCACTACCTTAACTGAAAAGTTGGAGAAAAACTGTACATTTATTAAATTTTATTTGTTACGTATTTAAATACGAAAAGATGGTTTGATAAACTAAAATATTTGGAATCGTATACACGGAAAGATATTTGTTTCTTTCAGATCGTGTGACTTTCGAAATATGATTTGATAGACCAAAATCTTTAGAATCGTGTACATGGAAAGATGTTTGATTTTTTCAGATCGTGTGGCTTTCGAAATTAATAAATTTATTTTAATAAAATGAATTTTTATAACCATAAAAAATGTTTTAAAATTCTAAGTAGAAGCGAGAATTTATTCACAGATAAATTCTGCGGTCTCCATCACCAGTTTGTAGGTGATGCAATTAAACCCTACGCGTCGGCAGTAAGGTCTTCCTCCCCAACGGACAGATTAATTGCGGTATTGCCAATACAAATCTCCTTTAGGAATAATTCTGGATAATTGTTAATGTGAATCACTTCTCCAACTGAAGGGTTCATTACGAAGCGATTAATTTGGGATTAGGTGATGGTTAACACTTAGCTGTATATAATAGTATAATCTCCAACTGAGTCGCTGCTATTATATACTGGATCAAATGTATGTCAGCTATTTATTTTTACTTGACATGGTCAGTTGTCTAGATAGAAAAATTAATAGGAATTGGCATGCCTGGTCAGATGAAAAATAGTAAACGTCCACATATCGTGGCATGCTATTCTCAGGTAACCAGGCTGCTGGTGAATTAATTTTAAAATGGTAGAGGAAACCAAATTAAAAAAAATTTAAAGTTTTGCTCATCATAATTAACGATTTTTTTAATTATGTGATTCTCAAAATTAAAATGAATTTTAACCCACTCGCTTCTATACTCAAAGAAACAAACTTACAGGACCAAATTTTGTTGACTGAAAATATAACTTGGATATAGCTTTAACTACAAATGGTATTCCTTCAATACCAGGAAATGTGTCTGTTTCATAAAAAGGTTCAGAAACAGGGAGACGCATTTTCCAGGGTAGTTAGTGGGCCACGGGCTGGTGTGAAAAAACCAAAAGGCAGATGTTTTCACTGCAACTAAACCCGGCATTGGAAAAAGCTATGTCAAGTATTTCTCATAAGGCAAAACAAACACGGTAATTTCTGTTCACTGGTTGTGAAAGCATGTTTAGCAGTATTATCTATCAGTACCTGGTGTGTAGATACGAGAGCTACTAATCATGCTTGTAATTCATTGCAGGGGTTCTAGAAAACCCGACAACTTAGTGATGGAGAGATTTACCTGCATATGGACAATAATACAAAGGTAACATCAATTGCAGTAGGGGATGTCACTCTTAGTTTTGGTACCGATCGGATTTTAATATTGAGAGATTGTCTTTATGTACCTGCCCTTAGAAGGAACTTAGTTTCCGTTTCTAGATTGGCTAAAGATGGATATTTTGTTTATTTTAATAACTCTGTGGTTATTAAGGATAATAAATGGATTATTTGTTCTGGTACATTGGTAGATAATCTTTATATTATTACTCCAATCTCTCCTACACTACAACTGACTGAAACGAATAATACATCTATATTACCATATAAGATAAATTTTCTTCTTTAATGAACCAAACGTTTTTTTGGCACTTACGCTTGGCTCATATTAATCTAAAAAGGATAAACAGACTGGTAGTAGATGGACCTTTGAGTTCATTAAAAGTAGAGGCACTTTCAGTCTGTGAATCTTGCTTAGAGGGTAAGATGACCAAGAGGCCCTTTTTGACCAAAGGCTATAGAGCTAAATAACTGTTGGAGCTGGTTCATTCTGATGTGTGTGGTTCTATGACAATCTTGGCTAGAGGTGATTTTGTGTACTTTGTCTGTTTCATTGATGACTACTCAAGGTATGGATATATTTACCTGATGCACCGTAAGTCTGAATATTTTGAGAAATTCATAGAATTCAAGGCGGAGGCGGAGAAGCGTCTAGGTAAAAGTATCAAATCACTACGATCCGACTGTGGTGGGAAATATCTCTTTGGAGTGTTTAAGGACTACTTATCATCAGAGGGGATTACATCCCAATTGACCGCACCTGGCACTCCTCAGCAGAATGGTGTAGCAGAAAGAAGGAATATGACTCTTATAGAGATGGTAAGGTCAATGATGAGTTATTCAGGTTTACCACATTCGTTTTGGGGGCTCATTTTAGAGACAGTGGCTTACATTCTGAACATGGTACCTTCTAAGTTAGTACCTTTTACTCCCATAGAATTGTGGACCAGGCATAAGCCTAATCTGAAACACATTCGGATTTGGGGGTGTCCAGCATATGTGCTGAAAGGGAACGCGGGTAAGTTAGAACCGAGGATAGAAATTTATTTTTTTGTGGGGTATTCCAAGAGAATGAAGGGTGGTCTATTTTATAATCCTAAGGATCAGATGATCATTGTTAGCGCCAATGCCCGATTCTTGGAAGAGATTATATTATGGATCACAGGCCCAATAGAAAAATTGTTCTGAAAGAACTGAGAGAAAATGCCAGTAGAATGGAAGAGGAACCACAAGTCACTGATATTCCATTACCTAGTCGTAGTGGGAGAATTATCAGGACATGTGCAAATCAAAAATAGGGTATTGATGCACAGGGTTCAGATTCTGCACAGCTTGTTACTACTAGTACACAGACACAAGTAGTGCCTCGTTGTAGTGGGAGGATTGTTCATCAACCTAACTGGTATTTGTTCTTGAGAGAGTCTTTTAACAGGATCCTAGCAGAACTGGATACCGAGCCCTATAACTACAATGAAGCACTACAAGACAAAGATGCAAATCTTTGGCAAAGGGCTATGAATTTAGAGATGAAATCTATGTATTCCAATTAGGTTTGGAAACTTGTAGAACCACCTAACGGGATAAAATCCATTGGATGCAAGTGGATCTACAAGAGGAAGAGAGGAGTAGATGGGAAGATTGAAACCTTCAAAACTAGGCGTGTTGCTAAAGTGTTCACTCAGAAAGAAGAGAACGACTATGAGGAAAAATTTTTGTCGGTAGCTATGCTTAATTCTATCTGGATTCTCTTATCTATTGCTACACATTTCGATTATGAAATCTGAAAAATGGGCGTCAAGATAACTTTTCTTAAACGAATGTCTTAACGAGTGTATCTATATGATACAACCAGACGGATTCATTGCAAAAAGCCAAGAGCACATGTTGTTCAAGCTTAAGAGATCCATTTATGGACTTAAGAAGGCATCAAGGTCTTAGAACACTCGGTTTGATCAAGGTATAAAGTCTTATGATTTTGATCAAAGTCCGAATGAGCCCGGTGTGTACAAGAAGCGTGACGGAAGCGTGGTGATCTTCTTAGTACTTTATGTAGATGATATCTTGCTCATTAGAAATGATATGGGGGCATTATCTTTAGTTAAAGTATAGTTATCTGGGCCGTTCGATATGAAGAACTTGGGAGAAGTTAGTCACATCCTTGGGATCAAGCTTATGCGAGATTGGAAACAAAGGATGTTGGGCTTATCACAAGCAAAGTATATCGATGATATCCTTACTCGTTTTAGCATGCAGGATTCCAAGAAAGGGTTTTATCCTTTTCAGGTATGGAATTACTTTATCCAAGAATCAGTGTCCTAAGACACCTGATGAGATAGGGAAAATAAAGGCGGTTCCTTATGTTTCAACAGTAGAAAACCTCATATATGCTATGCTTTGCACTAGATTCGACATTTTCTTTGCCGTTGGCATGGTTAGCAGATATCAGTCTAATCCAGGACAGGAGCATTAGACTGCGGTAAATAATATATAATCAAGTACCTAAAAATGATTAAGGATTATATGTTAGTTTACTAGGCAGACAGTCTAGTACTTTAAGGGTACACAGACTCAGATTTTCAGTAAGACATAAGGCTTGTATCAGGAGACAACCTTGCAGATCCTTTACAAAGAGCTTACCGGCTAAGACTTTTGATAGTCATATAGAGGGCATGGGAGTCAGATGTATAGCAGCATGATTTTGAGTATAAGTGGAAGATTCTTAGAGTTGATATACTGAAAAACTATGTTTTTAGTATTCAATTTTTATTTTAATAAAATTAATTTTTTATTTTATGAAATTTTTTTTGAGCAATGCATGTGTATCATTTCTTTGATATGCATGGATGTCAATTATTCTATATAGTATTTAATCTAGTGTATAGAGTACGACTTACACACACAAGACCAGATTTTAGGGTCCTGCAGAATATAAGTTTTATGTTCACAGTTTAGATGGAAATGGACATACCATCGATACGACTATGGTACAGAGTTTTAGTAAGCCTGTCTTGGTTACGGGGAACAGATAATAGCATCGTTTATTGTTCCGACTCTCTGTACCAGTACACTTTGTGTGTATTGAACGAGACTTTTGGGGTAATTAATTTAATACTGACTACTGACTATATAAATTAATTCACACTCCAAGTTTATTATGAATAGTACTTATCTTCTTAATCCTGAAATAATTATTGATTTACATATATTTAATATTCATTATTTTGATTTATTAGAGGGCACAATCTTATATGGGTCTATATTTCCAGTGAGTTAGATAGCGGTATTATTTATATGAAAAATATTAATTATTGACGGAATTCACATCCCGAATAATCGAGATTAACGATACCCCCTTAAGTATGCTTATAAGTTTGACTGGGCCAAACCCTACAGGTGAATTTAATTATCCGACGGTCAAATAAGTTCAGCAGAAGGGCTGAAGGAATATCAAGATGTCGATTAAATTAAATTGTCAGTAATTACATTTAATTGGCGGGTATCGAGAATCTTAACGTAGGGAGAAATGTTAAGTATTTAATAACAGGAGCTCAATGCAAGAAGGTCTTGAGATTATGGGTTAGAGTGCAATTATAGTTCTTTAGTGTTGTGTACTGTAATTCAGTGTTTTATAAAAATTTCAGAAACCACTACGTCTTTTCATAATTGCAGAAATCACTCGTAGGTATCTGTGTTCCACTGCAAATCTAACTCATAATTACTCCCTAGGTCCCTGGTGTAGCCCTATATATACGCGGGTAGGCTAAACCAGTTTGAGATTGATAGATCATATCTAATATATCATTATTATTGAGATATTATTTTTTTCTTTCAAGACTTAAATATATCGGGGTTCTACCAGTACAAGTTCTCGAAGGTTCGTAGCCCACACTACGTTCGAGGATCGCGTAAGGGAATACAGTAGAAGATCTAACTGGAGCTTCAACTCGGAATCAAGTCGTAGTTAAAGATTAGATCGACAAGAGGTATTCATCTAAATTAACTTTGATTGCACGGGTTTTATTTTGATCGTTATTCATCAAAATTTTAATCTGGAGCCTGTTTTAGCGTTTGCCCGTCTAGTTAATTTTTTACCGATAATCGTTTTTCAAAAATAATGATCTTGGCAGATTTTCCTCCCACAAGAGGAACCTTGAAATGGTTAAACTTAATGTTTTATGGTTGAAAATGGGTTTTGGGTTGGGTGATCTTAATGTTTTATGATAATTTTTAGTTAGTTTATCGTTTAAATTCAACTTGTGTGCCTATAGGAAGGTTTTGGATCCATTTTTAGCACCTCTAAAGGTTATTTCTTTTTGCCTAAAATGTGTTGGAAAAGTATAATATTTTCTAAGTGTCAGATTGCATGATTTGGCTTTGAAAATATGTCCAAGGCTAGACTAATCGATAGATCGATTGATCGCTCCATCGATTTGTCTTTTGAATGCCTCGATTCTTTGCTAGGCGTGTGGGAATTGGAAACTATCAAAGTCCGATCGATCGGTCTTTTTACAGATCGATCGGTTTAGGCATATTTTGAAAAAAAATTTATTTTATTTTAAAAGCTTGGCTCTCGGGACCTAGACCTCATTCTTTTGGGTTACTCTTTTACAGAAAACAAACTCTCGATTGTGCGTCTCTTAAAGGTTTTGAACTCGTTATCTATCTATATTTTAAATCATTATGATTCTGGTAGTTTTAGTGGGTTTTGGTTTCGCAAAATGATTTTTCTTGGGTGGTTCACGTGGCCTGAGTTTTTGGGCATAACAGATTGGTAGTAGAGCTCTAGGTTCGAATACTTAACTACTGTGGGAAAGGTTGCATCACCTTGTGAGGATAGTTATGTGTGCTCGATTGCATGCGTTTAAATATTTTGGATAACATGAGAATGTTGTGTATACATGAGCATAGAGGTTGAACCTTATGATTGATTAGTCTTGCCTTTAGGCAATTGGATTAACAAATTTGAAAGCTAAGTTAGAAATGCATTTGGCCAACATATTTTCTCGTAAGGAATTTAAGTAGGTTACCCAAATTGACTTGTCACTCTTGTTGGTGCCCCTAGGTACATGAAATTTTTTAAACATGTTCTCAAATGGCTAAGTGATAGTATAACTATGTGATATGTGTTAGTAATGACATGGTGAACTGAATCTTATGTTGCTATGTTCTGTGTTTTCTTTCATATAGAAGTTATGTTAGCACGGAGAGGATAAGGCCATGGTCGAGGCCGTGATCGTGGTTTAGGCCAAGCGGATGTGCCAATCCCTGATGCTGGGGATGCAAATGTTCACAAAGGACTAGTCGACAGGGTAGATCTATTTTGTGAGATGGTGGATTCTATCTGCCAGTTAGCTGAGGTCGCTAAGGGAGGGGCGAGATTACTTGAGCCGAGGGCGACCATTGCGATGTGAGAGTTCTGGCATCTTGACCCTCCTACTTTTGTTGGGGATTCCGATCCTAAGTCAGCCACAGAATGGCAAGAGCTCATGGCTAGGATCTTAGACACATTGCAACTAGTTGAGGATGACTTAAGGGTTGCATTTTTCGCATTCCACCTAAGGGGTGACACCTATGAGTGGTGGAAGTTCGCCAAAACTATTGTGGAGGATATGTGGGTTGCTTTTACGAAGGCGTTTCTAGAGAAATACTTTTTTGAGTCTTCTAGAGACATCTATAGGGAGGAGTTCTTTTCACTCACCCAGGGGATGATGAGCGTTGTCCAATACGAGGCCAGGTTTACTAGTTTAGCTCGCTTTTCACAGGAATCCACAGGCACAAATGAACTACATTTAAAGAGGTTTGAAAGGGGTTTAAGACCCGTGATCAAGGAAATGGTGGCTGGATTAAGGCTACGAGTTTTTATTGAATTGGTGGAATCAACAATCACTATTGAGAATACTTTGAATGAGACCCCTAAGGCTAGAGAGGCAAGAGCAATGCAAAGAGGGATGACTGCACAATCAGATGGATGCCGCAACACAAGGCAAGGGTCGTCTGGTCCCAGTTCTTATCCCACTAAGTCACATCAGTAGTTTTCAGCACTGGCACACTTTGTAGCTTCATCAGGATGATCAGAGTGGAGGCAACTCATTTGTTACAAGTGCAGACAGCCAGAGCATCGTGCGGTGGATTTCCCTTTGAGAGGAAAACCTCAGAGTTCAATACCTGTTCAGTCCCAAGGGATAGGGCCACCAGTATGCTTTGGATGTAGCCAATTAGGGAATTTTTGCAAGAACTGCCCTTAGGGAGGGAGTACATAGAGCACGCTTACCCATTCTATGCAAGGATGATAAACTTACCAGTAGCAACCAACAGTTCAGTCTTCTAGGGCTGCAGAAGGGGGTACTTCAGTCCAGTCAATGCGCGAGCCCACTACCCAGAGCCGTGGTGGACAAACTAGAGGACCACAAGGGTGGGTGTTTGCCCTCACTGATCCGAGCTCTTCGAAGGCACCGGTTATACCTGATGCTTCAGTGACTACTTCAGTCATTAAAGGTACTCTCTTAGTGTACCATTCATGGGCCAATATTTTTATCGACACGAGAGCATCGTATTCTTTTATCTCATCTGTCTTCGCATCTGGTTTGGGGCTGAAGATAAATACGTTGAGTAGCTTGTTGTGTGTAGAGACCCCAGTTGGTGGGAACGTAGTGTTGGAACGAGTCTGTAGATCTTGGGAGTTAGAGGTTGTCGACCGCCGTTTAGAGTTTGATTTCATCATTCTCGATATGACCACGTTTGATATCATCCTAGGGATGAATTGACATACCATTTATCGTTCCTATATCTATTGTAATCGACAGAGGGTATCGATTTGTACACTTGAGGGTGATTGCTTTTGTTTTGTGGGTGATCGGGACGATGGTTTCTTGCCCATGCCCGGTGCTATGCGAAACCGAAGAAGCCTTAGCTTCCTCTTTTTTGCTCTCATGTTGGATGAGGCTGTGGAGGTTCAGAGAGAGTTTCCCCCGGTAGTTTGTGACTACCTAGATGTCTTCCTAGATGATCTATTTGAGTTTCCACCACCTCGTGTGATAGAGTTTTCTATTGACCTTGTTCTGGGAGCTACTCCTATTTTCATTCCATCGTATCATTTTGCATCAGCAGAGTTGCCCGAGATTAAGGTACGACTTCAGGAATTGCTAGATAAAGGGTTTGCACACCCGAGTAAGTCGCTGTGGGGAGCTCTGGCCTTTTTTGCCAAAAAAAAGGATGGGTCCTTGAGGTTATGTATTGATTATTGAAAGTTGAATCAGGTGCCAGTAAAAAATAAATATCCTATGCTGAGGATTGATTATTTGTTTGATTAACTAAAGGGTTTTAGCTAATTTTCAAAGATTGACTTAAGGTCTGGGTCCCACCAGTTGAAGATCAAGGAAGAGAATATACCAAAGACCACATTTTGGACTTGTTGTGGTCATTACGATTTTTTAGTTATGCCGTTCGGTTTGACGAATGCACCTACAACATTCATGGACTTGATGAATCGTATATTCCATCAGTATCTTAACAGTTTTGTAGTCGTGTTTATGGATGAAATTCTTATCTACTCCCTATCGAAAGAGATGCATGAAGAACACCTATGTTTTGCTCTATAACTTTTACGAGAGCATCGATTGTATGCAAAATTTGAGAAGTGTGAGTTTTGGATGCTGGAGGTGAGGTTTCTTGGATATGTGGTGTCTGAAGCTGGAGTATCTGTGGACTCTTCAAAGATTGATGCAGTGATGAATTGGGAACGACCGAAGAATGTGTTTGAGATTCTCAGCTTTCTGCGCTTAGCAGGCTACTACCGACGATTTGTGAAAAGACTTTTCTCGACTCGTCGCGCCAATGACTCGCCTCATGCGGAAAGAGGTCAAGCTCGTTTGGAGTGAGTCTTGTGAGTTGGCATTCCAGGAGCTGAAGAAAAGATTGACTAGCACACCAGTGTTGGTTATTCCAGAGCGAGGTTTGGGTTATACAGTTTATTGTGATACGTCGCATGATGGCTTGGGGTGTGTCTAGATGTAAAAGGGTAAGGTTGTGGCTTATGGATCTCGGTAGTTAAAGACTCATGAACAGAACTATTCGACACATAACTTAGAGTTGGTAGCTGTGGTGTTTTCCTTGAAAGCATGGCGTCACTATCTTTATGGTGAGCATTTTAAGATTTTCTCATATCATAAGAGTCTAAAGTATTTATTTTCTCAGAAGGATTTGAACCTACGCCAATGATGATGGATGGGGTTTATGGAGGACTATGATTTTGATTTGCAGTATCACCCCATAAAGGCCAATGTTGTAGCTGGCGCTCTCAGTAGGAGATCTCATGGTTCCTTAGCTTCTGTTGCCGTGCGAGAGTGGGACATGCTTCAGGAGGTTGTGGAGTTCGATTTGTGTCTTGGGGAGATAGAGGAGGGTGTAACTTTGTTTTTAGTGGTTTCACGACCTATATTGATTGCTTGTTTTCTAGAGGCTCAGCAGGTAGATCAAGAGGCTCAGATGTTACGGGATCGTGTGGCTAGTGGGAAGGATACTAAGGGATGGGTTATGAGTCTAGATCAGAGTTCGAGATTTGCTGGGAGAGTATTTGTGCCAGTGTTGTGCCGTGATGAGGTGTTACATGATTTCCACCATTCTTGTCTTGCAGTGCACCTGGGAGGCACCAAGATGTACCATGATTTGCACCGACAATTTTGGTGAAAGGGAATGAAGAGGGATGTAGTTTAATTTATTTCTCGATGCCTAACTTGTCAATAAGTGAAGGCAGAACATTAGAGACCAACAGGGTTGCTTCAGCCGCTACCAGTATCAGAATTGAAATGGAAAAATGTCATGATGGATTTTGTAACAGGACTTCCTAGATCGCCTAAGGGGCTGTTAGGGTTGGTATACTTAAAATCATGATTTTAGTATTTAATTTTATGTTAATAAAATTAATTTTTTATTTTATGAGAATCTTTATTAGCAATGTATGCATATCATTTCTTTGCTATGCATGGATGTCTAATATTCTGTATAGTATTTAATCTAGTGTGTAGAGTACGACTTACATACAGAATATCATATTTTAGGTTCTTGCAGAATATAAGTTTTATATTCACAGTTTAGATAGAAATAGACATACCATCGGTACGACTGTGACACAGAGTTTTAGTAGGCATGTCTTGATTACGGGGAACAGATAATAGTGTCGTCTATTGTTCCGACTCTCTGTGCCAGTACACTTTGTTTGTATTGAATGGGACATTTGAGGTAATTAATTTTATACTGATTATATAAATTAATTGGCACCCCAAGGTTATTATGAATAGTGCTTATCCTCATAATCCTAAAATAATTATTGATTTACGTATATTTAATATTTGTTGTTTTCATTTATTAGAGGGTGCGCTCTTATATGGGTTTATATTCCCAGTGAGTTGGATAGCGGTATTATTTATATGGCAAATATTAATTATTGACTGAATTCGCGTCCCGAAAGATCGGGATTGATGATACCCTCTTAAGGAAGCTTATAAGTTTTGACCGGGCCAAACCCTGTAGGTGGATTTAATTGTTCAGCGGTCAAATAAGTTGAGCGGAAGGGTTTAAGGAATATCAAGATGCCGATTAAATTAAATTGTTAGTAATTAAATTTAATTGGCGGGTATTGAGAATCTTAACGTGGGGAGAAATGGTAAGCATTTAATAATAGGGGCTCAATGAAAAAAATGCTTGAGAATATGGGTTAGAGTGCAATTATAGTTCTTTAGTGGTGTGGACTGTAATTCAATATTTTATGAAAATTACAGAAACTACTGCATCTTTCCATAATTGCAGAAACCGCTGGTAGGTGTCTGTGTTCCACTAGAACTATTACTCATAATTACTCCCCAGGTCTCTGTTGTAACCCTATATATACGCGGGTAAGCTGAACCAGTTTCATATGATTATTATGATATCGTATTTTTTTCTTTGAAGATAAAAGATATCTAGGTTCTGTCGGTACGAGTTCTCGATAGTCTGTAGCCCACATTACGTTCGAGGATTGCGTAAGGAAATACAGTAGAAGATCTAACATGGTTTCAACTCAAAATCAAATCATAGTTGAAGAATCGATCGACAAAAGGTATTCTTCTAAATTAACTTTGGTTGCATATGTTTAATTTTGATCATTCGTCGTCAAAAGTTTTATCTAGAGTCCGTTTCGGCGTTTGCTCGTTTAGTTAATTTTTATCGAAAATCATTTGCAAAAATAATAATCTTTGCAGTCTTGCCTCCAATAAATTGATATCAGAGCCGCTTTATTTTTTGTTTACGGTTTTGGGGCCGGGTAATTTTATAACTGTTGCTAACTTTGTTTTGCAACCTGAAAACACTGCCCAAAGGTGCTGCCGCCGCACCCAACGCCGCTCCCTTTAACCACCAACTTCCCGAGGCCTTTTCGACCTCATCCCCACTTCGTTTTTGACGTACTTTATATTAAAAGAAAGCTCTCAAAAAGTACTACCTTTTTTTTTTTTTTCAGAAAACCTACTCGAAAATAGCCCAAAAAACTATCAAAAATTGCCTAGAAGCTGCTGCTACCGGGCGCCACCGCCGCTGCCGGCCTGTTTGCCCGCCTGTTTGGGTTATGATTTTGGTCCAGTTTTTTTTTTGACAGTATTTTGAGGTATGTTATACTGCTATTTTATCTTTAAATTTTTTTTCAAAAAATAGTCCAAAAAATGGCCCGAAAAATCATAAAAATTGTCGTCGAATCACCGTTGACAAAATCTCCGAAACTGGGCTGTTTTGGTGATTTTTTCTTGTTGTTTTTTACTTATTTTTTATGCTATTTTTTATACATAAATACTGCAAAAAAACTCACTGAAAAAAATTGTTTAAAATTACTAAAAACTTACCGCGATCTATGGTCTTTTAAAACCTGAACCACCGCCGGTACTGCCTCCGTTCTTCGTATTCTTGGACATGTTCAACCTATTCTTAAATAATCTAAATATATATTTAAAATCATAAAGTTAGCTATTACATCAATTCTATGACCTGAAATCTCACAATCAAACATGAAAAATCAATGACGATCATAAAATTGGGATTAGAACGTCTACAAAACAAAGTTAGCAACATTTCTAAAACTACCTGACCCCAATAACCGAAAACAAAAAACAAATCAGCTTTGATACCAATTGTTAGAGGCAAGAATGCCAAGATCTTTATTTTTGAAAATAATTAACGAAAAAAATTAACTGGAGGGGCAATCGCCAAAATGGGCTCCAGATAAAACTTTTGATGACGAACGATCAAAATAAAACACGTGTATTCGAAATTAATTTAGAAGAATACATTTTTACCGGTTAAATCTTCAACTACGATTTGAATCCGACATGAAGCCTCTGTCAGATCTTCTACTGTATTCCCTTATGCGATTCCCGGATATAGTGTGCGCTATAATCTTTCGAGAACTCGTACCGACAAAACTAGAATAGTTTGTCTTATAAGACAAGTTATGAAATTGGTTCAGCCTACTAGCATATTTATAGGGCTACAGCAAGGACCTGTGGAATAATTATGAGTAAGACTTCTAATTGAACACAGACATGTATCAGTGGTTTATACAATTAAGCAAACCTCATAGCGATACCTGCAATTATGAAAAACTAGCAGTGGTTTCTACAATTTTCATAAACACTGGATTACAGTTCACACCACTAAAGAACTATTATTGCACTATGACCCATAATCTCAAGACCATATAGCATTGAGGTTCTATTATTAAATACTCACCATTTCTTTCCATGTTAAGATTTTCGATACCCGCCAATTAAATTTAATTACGAATAATTTAATTTCATTGTCATCTTGATATTTCTTGAGTCTTTTCGCTTAACTTATTTGACCGCTAAATAATCAAATCCACCTATAGGGTTTGGTCCGGTCAAAACTTATAAGCTTTCTTAAGGGGGTATTGGCAATCCCGATCTTTCAAGATGTGAATTACGTTAATAATTAATATTTGCCACATAAATAATACTGCTATCCATCTTACCGAGAATATAGACCCATATAAGATTGCACCCTCTAATGAATCAAAACAACGAATATTAAATATATGTAAATTAATAATTATTTTAGGATGAAGAGGATAAACACTATTCATAATAACCTTGGGGTGTGAATTAATTTATATAATCAGTATAAAATTAATTACCCCAAATGTCTCGTTTAATACACATAAAGTGTACTAGCACAGGGAATCGGAATAATAGACGATGCTATTATCTGTTCCCCGTAACCAAGACAAACCTACTAAAATTCTATGCTACAGTCATACCGATGGTATGTCCATTTCTATCTAAACTGTGAACATAAAATTTATATTCTGTAAGAGCCTAAAATCTGATCTTCTGTGTGTAAGCTATACTCTACATACCAGATTAAATACGATACATAATATCGGATATCCATGCCTAACATTGAAGAAATGATACACATACATTGTCCATAAAGATTCTCATAAAATAGAAAATTAATTTTATTAAAATAAAATAAAATACTAAAAATATGATTTTCAGTATACCAACCCTAACAGCTCTGCGATGAAAGACCAAAAAACTATGCAAATTGGGTTCTCTACCCGGCAGCTAGCAACTGAAAAAGGACGTTAGTCGTGTCGGGGTATAGAACGTCCCGTTACTTCACGGGCCTCGTGTGGCCTGGGTGGTTGTAACGCGACGCGGGCCTATACATTCGTTCGGCGTCGGTTCCTATGTTTAAACCATGAGTTGATAGAACACGAAAAATGTCAACAAAGTGTGCGTGTATGCGTGCGTTGTAAAGGATTAGGTTGGTAAAACCTTAATTGGATAAATGGATAAAGTGATGTGAGGTTAAAATGCATTGAGTTGTTGAAAAGTGATAAAACGGTTGGGTATAATGACTAATTTCTCTGAAAATAAGGAGCATGAAACAATAATTCTTGTATACAAAACTTGGTTATGTTTGGGAATTTAACTCGTAACAAACGAGGTGGGTTTGGATTAAATTCATTAGTGCATCCCACATATCCATTTTCACATCTCATGCACATGTTCATCGTTAGTCTTATTCCTACGAGTTTTGGCTCGTGTTGTTTAATAACATTTCAGGTAATAGCGGGAAGAAGAATTTGGACTAAGTTGGCAGTCGCTGGACCCCTTTTTGAGTAGTTGATAAGATTATACTCTTATTCGTATTATCTTTTGAGAAAGAAATTGTAAAGATGTAATCCTTACCTTTTTGAATATTTGGAATATTGCAATTGAGAGTCAAAATACCCATGTTGTAAAGGCTTAAGGTCGCATATTCATGTTATGCATGTATGTGAGAATGCTTGTTTGTTTGCTGGGTTAAGAGCTTTAACCTTTTAATGATGCTTTTGATATTGAAGTTTGATTTCGAGTTTTTCGTTGACATATGGTTATTTTATTCTCAAACGTGTAATTTACATCTCTGTTTTGCCTTTTTTTTTTAAACCCATATTACAGGAGGAGGAAAAAGTGGTTATTTTTCCAAACTTAGAAACTTTTCATAGCTTTTGGGCAGTAGCTCTCGGGTGTCTCACCGCTCAAGCGGACTCTTCGTAGGTGGATTTTATCAAAAATTGCTCTAAAGCGGATTTTGCTTAAATAACCTTTGGGTTTATAATTTGGGATATAAATTGATTATTTTCAGGGACGTTTTCAAAAACTGATAATTCATATCGAGGTGATTTCCAAAATTTATTCGGGTTTTATTGTTTCTAAATTGGGGCGTTACAAAAAAGAAGGAAAAAAAAAAGAAACGAGGAGGAAAAAGTTTGTGGCCTTCAATGTTTTAGTCATGATATTTTATCTAATGTGATAAGTTCATATTTTCTGGTGCATTTTAGTTGAGTTATATTGAATTGAGTAATCTTTTTAATTTTAAAAATAGTTATTCTTATGTTTTTATAATCATATAGATCGATTTTAAGGTTACTTTCATGAAATCGTTATCATAAAATATATTGATATAAATTAAGTGATAAATGATATAAGTTTAAATAATTAATTAATAAGATCAACGGTGTACATTGACTCGATTATCATAATATTTTCATAAGTTATTGTTCGAATCTAAATTTAAATAATTAATGATTTTGATGCAATAATTATTGAATATTGAAATATATATATATTTTTGTTTTTATTCTTAAATTATTGTTAATTTAATATTAGGTTGAATTGTAATAAGTTTGAAGAGAGTTTTGAAAAAGGTATTTAAGGTGGTTTCGTTAGGAGATAAGTAGCATTTTATCATTGTCAGTATTTGTCATAATTCCTAAATTTTTTTGGAATGTCTATACTGAAAAAAAACGTTCTTTTGAATACCTTTACTGAGAAAAAAATATTTATTTTCCTACTTGATTTATGGAAAAACAAATATATTGAATCAAGTATAAAATTGTGAATATGTTTTTAAACTATTCAAAAATATATTTTGAAAAAAAATATTATTGTGATTTCATCTGTTTAATTCTAAATATAGCTCTAGTTTTACTATGATCTGGATCCTAACCAATGGAGATTAAATATTGGCACAAAAACTTTTTTGGGGTTTCACCGCCTATCTATGTGTGATACTAGGCCTTGTTGTGGAATAATATGGTCTTAGTCATTTAAGACTTGGATTATGTATGAATCAAATTATCAGAGTATCAAATCATTGAATATCAAATTCTTTTGTATCTATTTATCGAAATACTATTATATTTTGTTATAAGAATATATAAAATTTGTTTTAGTTTTCATGACTTCTTTAAATAAAAATGTCTTTGGCTGATTGAATATTAGAAAAAATTTATTATTTATGCTTTTCTTTACATTATTTTTCTATATATTTGATCCAGCTAATAATGGTAGCTTGTGATTTGCTGAGTTGTAAAACTCATAGTTTATTTTATTTTCTTTTACAAATCTTGAAGAGTACGTAGAATTGTGCGGGGGGTTTTGAGAGAGTATTGAAAGTATGAATAGTTTATTTGTTTATTTGAACATGAAATATGTGATAGATTGTAATTATGATTGTTAGAGTTTTCTTGATATGGAATTGGATTTCGTTTTTTAGAGATATTAAACATAATTTATTTTTTATTTTTAATTGGGTTTTTATATTGAAGAGAAAATTTGATTATTAGTTTTTACCCTTACATACTCATGAGGAATGCGTGTGCAGTATTGTCACGTAATTTATGTAGTGAGAACATGCTGATGTAGTGTGTAAACTAATCTACATGCCATGTATTTATATTTGTAGCATATAGCTCAACACTAGTATAACATACATATCAACATAATCCATTATGATAGGGGAAAGTCTACATGTACCGAAAAAATTTACCCATAATATCAGGAGAAAATTTATATGCACCGAAATAGTTTACTGAAATTAATGACGGATTTAAATAGTAAAGGAATACATAACACGTCATGTAACGCTCCGATTTTCAAATAATAAAACTCTACAGAAATCAAAACGAAATGAAATTTTATTTATAAAAAAATTCTCAAAACACGCAATTTTAAACCAAAAAGGTTATCCAAAAGATTTTCTATTCAAAAACCTCTTTTCGAGAAAAAATTGAGCTTTTTCAACACAGCAGCTGTCCGCTCGAGCGAACCCTCCACTGCTCAAGTGGTGAGACACCCGAGAGATTTTTAAGTAAAAAATTAGAAAAAAAATTTAAATCTTAAAAACACACCTAAAACCTTATCTTTGAACAATAGTGTAAATAACCCAGGAATTTGGGACAAAACGTCATTTGATAAAGAAGTCACTCCCTCGACTCGAAAACGAATCATGGAAAGCATTTAACTCTAACCAAAATATAAAAAATAACAACAAACCCCTGGTTTCTCTCTTAAAATCATCACATCATACATGCATTGATATAATCGCCTCAAGTCTTATAACATTAGCTTTCTGTTCCAAAACATTACATATCAAAACATATTCCAAAATAAAACAAAAGAAAAACTAAGAAAGTCTTTCGTCGCTGCCGACTCCTCAAAATCATCCCGAGTGATCATGTGTACCTAAAAAAGTTTTTCAAATCCCACACCGTGAGCTAAGCCTCAATAGGAAGTAGATTAGCATGACATAAAAGCTAAACATGCTAACACAAAATATATATGTATTCCGACTCGCACGAGCCTTAAGTACGATTTTACACAACCCATAATGATTCACATGCAACTCATGCATCTTTATGGGCTTTCGTCGTAGGATCAAAATCCACCCCTCATTATGCATTTCTTTACAAGCTTCCACCGAGGGACCAATGTTTTCCCAAACTAATACATTTCTTTACGAGTTTTCACCGAGGGACCAATATCCACCCAAACTAATGCATGAATGAACCAAATTTTGCATGCACACAACCATGTAGAAACATTACATTCACATATCAACGTCATCCACCTAACCATGGAGACTAACAAACATTAAAACAAGGATCAACCTCAAGAGTTAGCTCCAAACCTCAAAAATTAGGTTTTTACAAATATTTTCATAAATCTTTTTGATTTGCAAAACTCCTCTTTTCAAAACAACATACGCCCACCAACCTTACAATAAACCATAAAAATGCACAACATGCTTTTTGGACACCTAAGCACGGCGTAAACACAAAGTTTGAGATTTAATGTATTTTTAAACGGTAAAAACACAAAAAACTTCACGTAGCACCATTTTAAGACAAGATAGTCTAGAATCCTACCTCGGTGAGTTAAAACTCAAAACTTTAAACACTGGTGAGAAACCAAAGTCGCCAAAATGCAATTCCATTCGGATGAACGCGAAGCCCATGACAAGGATATCGAGGATTGACTATCTGAACGCCAAGATCCAAACTTGAATCAAGCCGAAAGCTAGAGAGAAGATAGAGCATTTGAGTGATCTTTTTAGAAAGAGAAGAGAAAGCTTACACATAAAGCTTTGGCACAAAACCTAAGGCATGGACTGTCTTATAAATATCTCACGCTAGGTTGTCCGCTCGAGCGAACAGAGATCCGCTCAAGTAGTCCCCCATTGACTCAACTCTCCACCACCAACCTGCTCGAGCAAATAGAGCTCCACTCGAGTAGTCATCGTTGAGCAAAAACTCAAACAAAAGATGCATGACCAAGCCTATGCATGCATAACACATAAAGAAACAGAATCGGGTCTCCCAATTCTCCCCCCTTAAAGAAATTTTGCCACCGAAACTCGCCACAAGGTCAAGAAGAAAATAGCTCCGGGTATTTAACACGAACTTTGGACTCAAGCTCCCACGTAGCTTCCTCGATCTCGTGATAAAGCCATAGAACCTTGACATATGCAATGGTCCTCTCTCTCAGCACTTGCTCATTTGTGTCCACAATCTTCACTGGTCGTTCCTAAAAAGAAACACCCTTATTTACCAGCAACTCAGCCCAATCCAAGATGTGTGATGGGTCAGGTTCGTACTTCTGAAGCATTGACACATGAAACACATGTGCATAGATGACAGCTGAGGAGGCAAGGCCAGACAGTATACCACCTCTCTAATCCTCTCCAGGATTTCAAACGGCCCAACAAAACGCAGCGATAACTTCTCGCTACAGCCAAATCTCATCAAACCTCGGCGTGGTAAGACTTTTAGAAACACATGGTTCCCGACCCCAAACTCTAAAGGCCTCCTCCACTTATCAGCGTAATTCTTCTAACGACTCTAGGCCATCACTAAACATTGGCGAATCATAGCAATCTTTTTCGTCGTCTCCCGCACCAAGTCAGGTCCCAAAATTGCAGTCTCTCCCACATTTGTCCAACACACCGACGACCTATATGGCCTGCCATACAAGGCCTCAAAGAGCACCATCCCAATGTTAGACTGATAACTGTTGTTATATGAAAACTCTGCAAGCAGTAAATGATCTTCCTAAGAATCTTGAAAATTGAGCACACAAGCACGCAACATGTCCTCCAAAGTCTTTATAGTCCACTCAAATTAGCCGTTTGTCTGAGGATGAAAAGAAGTGCTAAAAAGCAAGCTTGTCCCCATAGCTACCTAAACACTTTACCAAAAGCACGATGTAAAGCGTGGGTCTCGGTCAGAAATAATTGATACAAGCACTCCGTGTAACTGAACAATCTCGCTGACATACAACCTACTCAACTTGTCCACGGAGTTTGTTACCCAAATGGGAAGAAAAAGATCGAACTTCATCAATCTGTCAACCATAACCCAAACATCGTCATCTCTCTTAGGCGATCTAGGAAGTCCTGATACAAAGTCCATTGTGATATTCTCCCACTTCCATTTTGATATGGTCAACAGCTGTAGCAACCCTAGATGTCTTTGATGCTCTTCCTTCACTTGCTGACAAGTAAGACATCGAGAAATAAACTGAACCACATCTTTCTTTATTCCCTTCCACCAAAACTGGCGGCGTAGATCATGATATATCTTGGTGCCTCCAAGGTACACTACAAGACGAGAATGGTGAAAATCACGTAGTACATCAGCACGGCATGACTCTGGCACAAACACTCTCCTTGTTAATTTTAAACTTTGATCTAGGCTCATAACCCAATCTGTGGTGTCTTTCCTACTAGCAATACGATCCTGTAATAACTGAGCCTCATGATCCATCTGCTGAGCCTCCAGCACACGAGCAACCAACATAGATCGTGAAACCACCGAAAATAAACTCGCCAACCTCCCTAAGCATGTCCCATTCTCGTACGGCAATAGAAGATAACGAATCGTGCGATATCCTGCTAAAAGCATCGGCCACAACATTAGCCTTTCCCGGGTTATACTGAAGGTCAAAATCGTAATCTTTCATAAACTCCATCCACCGTCATTAGTGTAGATTTGGGTCCTTCTATGATAACAAGTACTTCAAGCTCTTGTGATCTGAAAAAATCTCAAAATGTTCATTGCGCAAATAATGTCTCCATGCCTTCAAGGCAAAGACCATGGCTGCCAACTCTAAGTTTTGTGTCGGGTAATTCTGTTCATGAGTCTTCAACTACTAATATTCGTAAGCCACGACCTTACTTTCTTGCATCAAAACACAACCCAAACTATCATATGATGTATCACAATATACTGTGTAATCCAAACCTCATTTTGAAATAGCTAACACTAGTGCACTCGTCAACCTCTTCTATAATTTCTAAAATGCTAACTCACAAGCCTCACTCCAAACGAACTTGACTCATTTTCGCATAAGGTGAGTCGTAATCGCGGTAAGTCTAGAAAAATGTTTCACGAATCGTCGATACCAAACCCAAAAAGCTACGGATCTCAAATACACTTTTTGGTCATTCTCAATCCATCACTACGTCAATTTTTGAAGAAATCCACAGATACTCCATCCGTCGGTACCACATATCCAAGAAACCTCACCTCAGGCATCCAAAATTCACACTTCTTAAACTTTGCATGTAGATGATACTCTCTCAAAAGTTGTAGAGCAATACCTAGATGTTCTTCATGCATCTCCCTCAAGAGTGAGTAGATAAGAATTCCATCCACAAACACAACCACAAAACTATCAAGATACGGATGGAATATATGGTTCATCAAGTTCATGAATGTTGCAGGAGCGTTCGTCAAATCAAACGACATAGCCAAAAATTCATAGTGTCCATAACGAGTCCGAAAGGCAGTCTTCGCTATGTCCTCATCCCTGATCCACAACTAATGATACCCTAACCTGAAATCAATCTTCAAAAAGCAACTCGAATCCTTTAGTTGATCAAACAAATCATCAATCCTTGTCATAGGATACTTGTTTTTCACCCTTACCAGATTCAACTTTCTATAGTCAATACATAAAACCTCAAGGATCCATCAATTTTCTTAGCAAACAAGGCTGGAGATCCCCACGACGATGCACTTGGACGTACAAGTCCCTTATCAAGCAACTCCCGAAGTTGTACCTTGAGTTCTCGCAACTCAGCCGGTGCAAAACAATAAGATGGCATTGAAATAGGAGCAGCTCCCGAATCGAGATCGATAGAAAACTCTACCTCCCGACTCGGTGGCAACTCAAATAGATTGTCAGGAAAGACATCTAAATAGTCACAAACCACAGGGAAAAGCTCTCCTCGAACCGCAACCGCCTCATCCAATATGAGAGTAGAAAAGAGGAATCCCAGGCTTCCTCGGTTTCGCACAAC
Source organism: Heliamphora exappendiculata (assembly GCA_034768845.1). NCBI lineage: Eukaryota > Viridiplantae > Streptophyta > Magnoliopsida > Ericales > Sarraceniaceae > Heliamphora > Heliamphora exappendiculata. The sequence goes on from JAOTRH010003973.1 coordinate 21,580, forward strand.
ACCGGGCATGGACACTAAACCTTTGTCCCGATTGTGGTATAATAGAAACCATATTGTTAGTATTTAATTTTATTTTTAATAAAATTAATTTTTTATTTTGTAAAAATGTTAATCAGCAATGTATGCAGTATTATTTTTTTAATGTTATGCATGGATGCTCCATATTCTGTATAATATTTAATTGGTGTGTAGAGTATGGTTTATACACAGAAGATCAGATTTTAGGTTCTTACAGAATATAAGTTTGATGTTCACAGTTTAAATGGAAATGGACATACCATCGGTACGACTGTAGCACAAAGTTTTAGTAGGTCTGTCTTGTTTACGGGAAACAGATAATAGCGTCATTTATTGTTCTGACCCTCTGTGCTACTACATTTTGTGTATTGAATGAGACACATTGGGGTAATTAATTTTATACTGATTATATAAATTAATTCACACCCTAAGATTATTATGAATAGTGCTTATACTCTTAATCCTAAAATAATTATTGATTTGCGTATATTTAATATTTGTTATTTTGATTCATTAGAGGGTGCGATCTTATATGGTCTATATTCCTGGTGAGTTGGATAGATGTATTAATTATATGATAAATATTAATTATTGATGGAATTCACGTCCCGAATGATCAGAATTGACGATACCCCTTTAAGGAAGCTTATAAGTTTTGATCGGGACAAACCTTGCAAGTAGATTTGATTATTCGGCGGTCAAATAAGTTAAGTAGAAGGGTTTAAGAAATTTAAAGATGCCGATTAAATTAAATTGTCAGTAATTAAATTCAATTGGGGCTATCGGGAATCTTAACGTTGGGAGAAATGTTAAGCATTTAATAACATGAGGTCAATGTAAGATAGTCTTGAGATTATGTGTCAGAGTGCAATTATAGTTATTTAGTGGTATGAACTGTAATTTAATATTTTATAAAAATTGTAGAAACCGCTGTAAGATTTTCATAATTACAGATACCGCTATGAAGTTTGCTTAGTTGTAGAAACTGTTGGATGGGTTTCTGTGGCACACTAGAAGTCTGATTCATAATTTTTTCACAGGTCCCTGCTATAGCCTTACAAATATGCAAGTACGCCGAACCATATTTATAACTTATCTTTAAGATTAAAGCTGTCCAGGTTCTGCTGGTACGAGTTCTCGATAGATTGTATCCCACACTACATTCGAGAATCGTATCAGAAAATACAATAGAAGGTCTGAAAGGAGTTTCAACTCGGAATCAAAATTATAGTTGAAGAATCGACCGAAAAAGGTATTCTTTTAAATTAACTGAGGTTGCAAAGGTCTTTATTTTGATCGTCTGACGTCAAAAGGTTTATCTGGAGCCCGTTTCGGCATTTGCTCGTCCAGTTATTTTTACTGGAAAATCATTTATAAAAACAATGATCTTGGAAGTTTTTTCTCCAACAATTGGTATCAGAGCCATTTTTTTTTTGTTTACGATTTATTAGGACTGAGTAGTTTTAGAACTGTGCTAACTTTGTTTTACAGGTATTCTAATCCCGATTTTATGATCATCATTTTTTTCATGTTTGATTGAATGGTTTGGATGATGATTTAATTTTTTAATTACAAAGGTTGATCATGATAGATTAAGTTTTTTCTATAATCGAATGTGAGCCTTCGGGACATAATTATCGATGTAAAAGTAGTTTCTATTTTTAAATATCTATTTAGATTTTTTGAAGAACAGCTTGAATATCTAAGAACATGAAGAACATACGGCAGCACCGATGGTGGTTTCGAGTTTAAAAGGGCTACGTATCGTGGTAATTTTTTAACGATTTTAAAAAGAGTTTTTTTGATAAGTTTCTACAGTATTTATGTATTAAAAATAGCAAAAAAAATAAATCAAAAATAACAAAAAAGATCAACAAAAATAGCCCACCACCGGCGGCTTTCCCGGTGGTGGTTTGGGGCCGATTTTGTTGATTTTTCAGAATATTTTTGGGACTATTTTATGAACAATTTTTTAGGCATAAAAAGCAGTAAATAGTACCTCAAAAATAATGTACAAAACTATGAAAAAACTGCAACATAATAGTGTGAAAAACAAACAGCACAGGCAGCTAGCGGCAACATTGTTTGGGGCTATTTTCAGAAGCTTCTCAGACTGTTTTTGAGGCATTCTTTGAAGCAACAGGTGGCTGAATATTTGAGCTATTTAAAAAAAAAAAAACTGGAGCAAAAACACCACTAGAAAAATCCCAAACGGGCGGCGAAATAGGCCGGTGGCGCTAGACAATGGCAGTGGCGACAGTTTTCTGGTTGTTTTACGGGCAATTTTTGAGTTGATTTTTTGAAAGAAAAATATTACTTTTTGAGAACTATTTTTCACTATTAAAAAAGGCCAAAATTGGAGCACCGAGGCGGCGGCAATGTTGCCTACCGCATGGTGGCACTAGTGACGATTCATGGTGACTGGCGGTGGTTCTGATTTTCTGGAGCTATTTTGATCGTTTATCTTATATGTTTGAAGACTGTGATATGATATACTAGTATGTCACAGTATATTAGAAAATTCTTATGCAATCGGGATACAAAAATCAGACAGAAATGGGAATTGATACAGCTTATCTTCAACAGAAGTTAGAAACTCACAAGAGTTTTTATTCGATTATAAAATCGGGATATATACATTTCGTGTACGATGTATATCTATTTTAATTAATTCAATTTATCCTGTTAATTTAATTAATTCAAAAAATTTAATTTTAATTAAAGTATTTTGTAATGAAAAATAAAATTAAGTTTTTTTAATTAAAATTTTTTAATTAAATGAAATTTTTTTAGATATTTTATTTTTTACAAAATATCACATTTAAGATGAATTTTTTATAAAATCGAACATCTTGAAAAAATGGAAAAATTAATTCTAAATTTTGAATTAATTAAATAAAAAAATATTTAATCAGAATAAATTATTATTTTTTGAAAAATGTGAAATAAAAAATAAAATAAATAAATACCTTTAATCACTACCTTAACTGAGAATCTAACAAAAAACTGTGCATTTATTAAATTTTATTTATTACGCATTAAAACACGAAAAGATGGTTTGGCAAACCAGAATCTTTAGAATCGTGTACATGGAAAGATGTTTGATTCTTTCAGACTGTGTTGTTTTTGAAATTAATAAATTTATTTTAATTAAACGAATTTTTATAACTCTAAAAAATATTTTAAAATTTTGAGTAGGAAAAGAAATTTATTCACAGATAAATCCCGCAGTCTCCATCACCAGTTTATAGGCGATGTAATTCAATTTTACGTATTTGCGGTAAGACCTTCCTCCCCATCGAACAGATTAATTGCGGTATCGCCAGTACAAACCTCCTTTAGAAATAATTCTAGATAATTATTAGTGTAGATCACTCCTCCATCTGATGGGCTCATTGCAAAACGATTGATTTGGGATTAGGTGATGGTTAACACTTAACTGTATATGATACTATCCTCTCCATCTGAGTCACTACTATTATGTACTAGACCAAAGCTATATCAACTATTTAATTTTACTTGACATGGTCAGTTACCTAGATAGTAAAATTAATAGGAATTGGCCTGCCTTGACATACGATGGATACTAGACGTCTTCCCATCGAGGCATGCTATTCATAGGGTACCAAGCTACTGGCAATTTTTTTTTAAATGGTAGAGGGAACCAAATTAAAATAAATTTAAAATTTTACTCATCATAATTAACAGTATTTTTTAATTATGTAATTCTCAAGATTAAAATAATTTTAAACCCACTTGTTTCAACACTCAAATAAAACAAATTTACGGGACCGAACTATGTTGATTGGAAACGAAACTTGGACATTGTATTAACTGCTGAGAATTACAAGTTTGTATTAACTGAGATATGTCCACCGGTACCTGATGAGGGGGTGACCGAACAGGATACCTAGGTCCATCAGAAGTCGCAGAAGCTGATCAGACGACTCGCTATTACATTCTGGCTTCAATGTCAAATATTTTGCACCATTAGCATCAGTCTATGCCTAGTGCCTATGACATGATTATGAACTTAAAAGAAATATTTGGGGATCAAAATCGTGCTGTTAGGTAGGTAGCCATGAAATCTCTAATGAATGCAAACATGGATGAAGGCACCTCAGTTAGGGATCATGTTCTGAAGATGATCAGTCTTCTGAATGAACTGGAGATCCCTAGGTACTAAAATTGATGGGAAAACCCAAGTCGATATCATACTCCAGCCATTGCCTAAAAGTTTTAAGCAGTTTTTCCTGAACTATACCATGAACAAGCTCTGCTTTTTACTGGCAGAACTTCTTAAGGAACTTCAAGCAGCCAAGGGTGTTCTTAGGAAGCCAGGTTCTGTATATTATGTGGTTGAGAAAGGTTCTCCATCTAAGCCGAAAGATAAGAAGAAAAAAAAAGTTTTGACACAGGGAGGTACAGCTCCAAAAGCAATTAAGGGACCAAAAGCGGGTGTGAAGATGATAGGCAAATGCTATCACTGTAACCAATTTGGGTATTAGAAAAAGCAGCGGTGTGAAGATGATAGGCAAATGCTATCACTGTAACCAATTTGGGCATTAGAAAAAGCAGTGTCTAGAGAGCCACTAATCATGTTTGCAATTCTTTGCAGGGGTTCCAACAAACCAGGCATCACAGTGATGGAAAAATATACCTGCATATGGGTAATAATATAAGGGTGGCAGCAGTTGCAGTAGAAGATGCCACTCTCAGTTTTAGTAGAGATAGAATACTACTTCTAAAAAACTATCTTTATGTACCTTTGGTTAGAAAAAATTTAATTTCAGTCTCGAGTTTAATAAAAGGCAAATATTCTATTCATTTTGGTAACTCTGTCATTGTGAAGAAAAATAAATATTTTATTTATTCTGGTGCATTGGTGGATGATCTGCATATTGTATTTCCTGTCTCTCCTACACTGCAACTAACTAAATTAAATAACACATTTAATTTACTAAATAAAAGAAAGTTTCCTTCTTTAATGAACTAAATATTTCTTTGGCACTTATGCTTAGGTTATATTAATCTAAAAATGATAAAAAGATTGGTAGCAGATGGACCTTTTGAGTTCATTAGAAGTGAAGTCACTTTTAGTTTGTGAATCTTGCTTAGAAGGTAAGATGACCAAGAGCCCATTTTTGGCCAAAGGCTATAGAGCTAAAGAACCGTTGGAACTGATACATTCTAATGTGTGTGATCCTATGAAAATCGAGGTTAGAAGTGGCTTTGAGAATTTTATTAGTTTTATTGATGACTACTCAAGGTATGGATACATGTACCTGATGTACCGTAAGTCTGAATGTTTTGAAAAATTCAAAGAATTCAAGACGAAGGCAGAGAAGCGTCTCGGTAAAAGTATCAAATCATTACGATCTGACCGTGGTGGGGAATACCTCTTTAGAGAGTTTAAGGACTACCTATTATCAAAAGAAATTATATTCCAGCTGACTGCACCTAGCACTCCGTAGTAGAATGGTATAACAAAAAGAAAGAATATGACTCTTATGGAGATGGTAAGGTCCATGATGAGTTATTCAAGTTTATTCGATTCGTTTTAGGGACTCGCATTAGAGATAACAGCTTACATTCTGAACTTGGTACCTTCTAAGTCAATATCTTCTACTCCTGTAGAATTGTGAACTAAGCGTAAGCCTAGTCAAAAACACATTCGAATTTGGAAATATCGAGCATATGTGTTGAAAGGGAACGCATGTAAGTTGGAACCGAGGACAGAAGTCTGTTTCTTTGTGGGATATCCTAAGGGAATGAAGGGTAGTTTATTTTATAATCCTAAAGATTAAAAGGTCATTGTTATGACCAATGCCTGATTCTTGAAAGAGGATTATATTATGGACCACAGGCCCAAAAGTAATATTATTCTAGAAGAAATGAGAGGAAATACGAGTAGAACGGAAGAGGAACCACAAGTCACTGATATCCCATTACCTAATCATAGTGGGAGGATTATCGGGACATGTGCAAATCATGAACAGGGTGCTGATGCACTGGGTTCAAATTTGCATAGTGTGTTACTGCTAGTACACAGACACATGTAGTGTCTTGTCATAGTGGGAGAATCGTTCATCAACCTAATCGGTATATGTTCTTGGGAGAGTCTTTTGATAAGATCCCGGCAGAACTGGATATAGAACCCTGTAACTACAATGAAGCACCTCAAGATAAAGATGCAGATCTTTGGCAAAAGGTTATGAATTTTGAGATAGAATCTATGTATTCCAATCAGGTCTGGAAACTTGTAAAACCACCCAAAGCGATAAAATCCATTGGATGCAAGTGGATCTACAAGAGGAAAAGAGGAGCAGACAGGAAGGTTAAAACCTTTAAAGCTAGGCTTGTTGCTAAAGAATTCACTCAGAAAGAATGGATCGATTATGAGAAAAAAATTTCGCTAGCAGCCATGCTTATGTATATCTGAATTCTCTTATCTATTACTGCTCATTCCGATTATGAAATCTAGAAAATAGATGTCAAGACAACTTTCCTTAATGGAAGTCTTGATGAGTATATCTATCTGATACAACTAGACGGTTTCATTGCAAAGGGCTAGGAGCACTTGTTTTACAAGCTTAAAAGATCTATTTATAGACTTAAGTAGGTATCGAGGTCTTGAAACACTCGATTTGATCAAGTCATAAAGTCTTATAATTTTGATCAGAGTCCGAATGAGTCCTGTATGTACAAGAAGTATTACGAAAGCGTGGTGATCTTTTTAGTACTTTATGTAGACGATATCTTACTCATCGAAAATGATGTGGGGGTATTATCTACGGTTAATATATGGTTATCTGGGTAATTCGATATGAAAGATTTAGGAGAAGCTAGTCACACCCTTAGGATCAAGCTTGTGTGAGATCAGAAACAAAGGATGTTGGGCTTATCACAAGTAAAGTATATCGATGATATCCTTGCTCATTTTAGCATGCAGGATTGCAAGAAAGGGTTTCTCCCTTTCAGGGATGAAATCACACTATCCAAGGATCAGTGTCTTAAGACACCTGATGAGATCGAGAAAATGAAGGAAATTCTTTAATGCTTCGGTAGTAGGAAGTCTCATGTATGTTATACTTTGTACTAGACCCGACATCTGCTTTTCTGTTGGCATGATTAGTAGATATTAGTCTAATGCAGGGCATGAGCATTGAATTGTGGTAAAGCATATAATCAAGTACCTGAAAAGGACTAAAGATTATATGTTGGTTTACCAGACAGACAGTTTAGTACCTTTAGGGTACACAGACTCATATTTTCAGTCTCACAAAGATTTCTGCAAGTCAACCTCAGGATATGTGTTTACCTTAAGAGGTGGAGCTACTAGTTGGAGGAGTATCAAGTAGTCCTGCATTGTTGAATCCACTGTTGGCCTAACTACGTTTCAACCTGTTTTGATGATAACAAACCAAAACTTCTAATTGTGCAAATTGAGTGTGTTCACAGGACTTCAATGACACAAGCACAATTGAGAAAGAAAAATGGAAGCCATGAAGCATGAAGATCATACTCAAGTGGCTAAGATCCATGGAGCACGAGAAAAACCAAGAAGAAAAGGAAAAGACTCGAAGGACTTGAAGATTTTCTAAGTGTAAATGCACTAGAACCTATGTAAGTTCACGTACCATTGGTTATATGTGTGAAAGCTCATAGGAGACCTTAGATGGACCACATTTTTGTTAAATATTTCATGGAAAATCATTTTCAAAGTATAAAATATGTTTTAAAATGTTTCAAAAGAAGTTCGGCCAAAAATATGCAAAATTTGTGTGAAGAAAATTGACATACCTTCGGTATTTTAGCCATAACTTTTTGTACAAAAGGAATTTTGATATGAGATTTGAACCATTGGAAATTAGACTATCGAGGCTTCAACTTGAACACAAGAACGACCCTATTCGGAGTCCGGATGAAGGAGTTGTGGTCATTTGAAGTTGGACAAATTGAGCAGTCGCGGGTCAGTCGACCGAGGATCAGATCCAGTCGACTAAAGTCAAGTTCAGTCGACCGAACTAACTTCTTCAGTCAACCGAATAGGCTAATTTTTGAATTTTGAGCTTAACGTCTAGTTTGACATTTCCTTATTTGGCCCAACAGCTAGTACGAACTTTTGGCCTATAAATAGAGCCTTTAAGCTCTAGTTTTAGATACTTCAAACCTTCAAATCAACTCTCTCATATATATCAATGTTGTTCTTCAAATTCTTCATTCTTACGAATCATTTTTGAGAGAAAACCTTAGAATTCCTCCATTGAGCTTCTCACTTATATATCCTTGGGAGAGGATATTAGAGTGCTTTATTTTTGTATTCACTTGCTCGCCGAAGGAGCTTATTCATTGTATTATCCTACTTAGATTCCTTGTACTCTTGTTGTAATTTGAGAAGGTGATTCTCAAGAGAGGCCACTCCGCTTATTGAATGAGAGAGAAAACTCCGCCTATAAGGAGAGACTTAAAGAGGGGATATCCTCAAGATAGGTTACTCCGCCTAGACTAAGGAGAGAGGCTCCTCTGCCTATTGAACGAGAGGTATTAAGAAATCATCATAGCGGTTGGCTTGAGGCAAGGACGTAGGCCGTTATGCCGAACCTTGTAAAAATCGTGGTATTCATCTTCTTGCTTGTTTATTTCTTTTATTTACTTCATTGTTGATTCTCTTAACATCACACGCCTTTACAGTTAAGTTATTTCATCATTTGATTCATTTGCTTCGCAAGTAAATTATTGCATTTTAATTTTCTGTCAAGTGATTAATCTACTTGCAAATTAAAATTTAAAGTTATAAAACAAGAAAAGTGTTCTTAACATATACTTGCAATTGAATCTTTTATTTATCACATCTTTTAAATCTTAAAGCTAGAAAGTTTTGGTTTAATTCCTTCTTTTCACTTTGGAAGGAATATTGTTAAATTAAAATATTCTTGTATCTTAATCTAGAGGTCAAATTTGATAAATATTAAACTTGAAAGCTACTTTAAATTTTTAAAACTAATAGAGTGTTGTATTTGATTAACAAGATGTTTTAAATTTTGTCTACACTTATACTTAATTATTTCAATACAAAGTTTTGCTTATGAGTTTAATACAAATTTACTTATGTTTTAAATAAGTAATATTTTTGTGAAGTAAATATCATACACTTGTGTTTGATTATTTAATCTAAAATTTTTAATATCCAATTCACCCTCCCTCTTGGGATTACACACTTACTATCATCCACCATGGAGGCTGAGTTCGTAGTAGCTTCTAAAGCAGCCAAGGAGGCCGTTTGGTTCAGGAACTTCCTGTTGGATCTAGAGCTGGTCCTTTTATTTTAGTCAGCTATTATACTTTATTGTGACAATAGCGGAGCGGTTGCAAACTCAAAGGAGCCAAGAGCCCACAAGAAAGGAAAGCACATTCAGCATAAGTATCACCTGATACGAGAAATTGTACAGAGAGGAGATGTTGTTGTAACAAAGTTTGCATCAGGAGACAACCTTGTAGATCCTTTTACAAAGAGCTTGCCGGCTAAAACTTTTGATAGTCATGTAAAGGGCATAGGAGTCAGATGTGTGGCAACATAGTTTTGAGTATAAGTGGGAGATTATTAGGGTTAGTGTACTGAAAATTATATTTTTAGTATTTAATTTAATTTTTAATAAAATTAATATTCTATTTTATGATAATCTTAATCAGCAATATATGTGTTAGAGGCAAGACTGCCAAGGTCTTTATTTTTGCAAACGATTAACGGAAAAAATTAACTAGACGAGCAATCGCTAAAACGGGCTCTAGATAAAACTTTTGATGACGAACGATCAAAATAAAATTCATGCATCCGAAGTTAATTTAGAAGAATACATTTTTACCGGTCAAATCTTCAACAACGATTTGAATCCGAGTTAAAGCTCCTATCAGATCTTCTACTATATTTCTTTATGCGATTCCCGAATATAGTGTGGGCTATTTTCCTCCGAGAACTCGTACCGACAGAACCAGGACAGCTTTAGTCTTAGAAGAGAAGTTATGAAACTGGTTCAGCCTACCCGCATATATATAAGGCTACAGCAGGGACCTAGAGAGTAATTATGAGTAAAACTTCCAATAGAACATACACACGTATCAGCGATTTCTAGAATTCAGCAAACCTCATAGCGATATCTACAATTATGAAAAATCAGCAGCAGTTTCTGTAATTTTCATAAGACACTGAATTACAGTTCACACCACTAAAGAATTATAATTGCACTCTGACCCATAATTTCAAGACTATATAGCATTGAGCACCTGTTATTAAATGCTTACCATTTCTCCCCACATTAAGATTACTGATACTCGTCAATTAAATTTAATTATTGACAATTTAATTTAATCAGTATCTTGATATTTTTTAAGCCCTTTTGCTTAACTTATTTGACTGCTGGATAATCAAATCCACCTGCAGGGTTTGGTCTGATCAAAACTTATAACCTTCCTTAAGGGGGTATCATCAATTCTGATATTTCAGAACGTGAATTCTGTCAATAATTAATATTTGCCATATAAATAATACCGCTATCTAACTCACCGGGAATATAGACCCATATAAGATCGCACCTTCTAATGAATCAAAACAACGAATATTAAATATATGTAAATGAATAATTATTTCAAGATTAAGAGAATAAGCACTATTCATAATAACCTTAGGGTGCGAATTAATTCATATAGTCAGTATAAAATTAAATATCCCAAATGTTTCGTTCAATACACATAAAGTGTACTAACACAGAGAGTCGGAATAATAGACGACGCTATTATCTGTTCCCCATAACCAAGATAGGCCTACTAAAACTCTGTACTACAGTCGTACTGATGGTATGTCCATTTTCATCAAAACTGTAAACATAAAATTTATATCTTACAAGAATCTAAAATCTGATCTTCTGTGTGCAAGCCATACTGTACACACCAGAATAAATATTACACAAAATATTAAACATCCATGCATAATAAAGAAATGATATGCATACATTGCTTATAAAGATTCTCATAAAATAAAATTAACTTTATTAAAATAAAATTAAATACTAAAAATATGATTTTTCAGTATACAAACCCTAACAGTTTGTAGTATCATTTCTTTAATATTATGCATAGATATCCCATATTCTGTATAGTATTTAATCTGGTGTGTAGGGTACGGCCTGTACATAGAAGACCAGATTTTAGTTTCTTTCAAAATATAAGTTTTATGTTCACAGTTTAGATAGAAATGGATATACCGTTGGTACGATTGTAGCACAGAGTTTTAGTAGGCCTATCTTGGATACGGAAAAAATAATAATAACATCGTTTATTATTTCGACTCTCTGTATTAGTACACTTTGTGTATTGAACGGGACACATTGGGATAATTAATTTTATATTAACTATATAAATTAATTTACACTCTAAGATTAGTATGAATAATGCTTATACTTTTAATCCTGAAATAATTATTGATTTCCATATATTTAATATTCGTTGTTTGGATTCATTAGAGGGTGCGATCTTATATTGGTCTATATTCCTGGTGAGTTGGGTAGCAGTATTAATTATATGGTGAATATTAATTATTGACAGAATTCACGTCCCAAATGATTGGGATTGACCATACCCCCTTAAGGCATCTTACATGTTTTGACCGAGTTAAACCCGGCAGGTGGATTTGATTATTCAGCGGTCAAATAAGTTAAGTAGTAGGGCATAAGAAATTTAAAGATGCCAATTAAATTAAATTGTCAGTAATTAAATTTAATGGGCGGGTATCGAGAATCTTAATTTGGAGAGAAATGTTAAACATTTAATAACATGAGCTCAATGCAAGATGGCCCTGAGATTATGGGTCAGAGTGCAATTATAATTTTTTAGTGGTGTGAATTATAATTTAGTGTTTTATAGAAATTGCAGAAATCGCTGCAAGATTTTCATAATTACAAATACCGATATGATGTTTGCTTAATTGCAGAAACTGCTGGATGGGTATCTGTGTCACATTAGAAATTTGATTCATAATTACTCCACAGGTCCCTGCTGTAACCCTATAAATATGCGGGTAGGCTAAACCATATTCATAACCTGTCTTAAAGACTAAAGTTGTTCAAGTTCTGTCGGTACGAGTTCTCGATAAATTGTAACCCATGCTACATTCGAGAATTGTATAAGAGAATACAGTAGAAGGTTTGATAGGAGCTTTAACTCGGAATCAAAATCGTACTTAAAGAATCGACTGGAAAAAATATATTTTTCTAAATTAACTGAGATTGCATGGGTTTTTATTTTGATCGTTCGACGTCGAAAGTTTTATTTGGAGCCCATTTTGGCATTTGCTCGTCTGGTTATTTTTTACCAAAAAATTGTTTACAAAAATAATGATCTTGGCAGTTTTGCCTCCAACACCGATCACCCACGAAACAAAAGCAATCACCCTTAGGTCTACAAATTGATACCCTCCATCGATTATAATCGATAAAGGCACGATAGGTGGTCAGCCAATCTATCCCTAGAATAATATCAAATGAGGTTATATTTAGAATGATGAAATCAAACTCTAAATAGCGGTCGGTGACCTCTAACTCACAGCGTACTATCCAATGAGTCCATCTCCAACCCCAAAGCGGATACAAAAGAAGATGAAATAAAGGAAGACGATGCTCGCGTGTCTATAAAAACATTGGCCAATGATCTGTATACTAAGAGAGTACCTCTTATCACTGAAGTAGTAGCTACAGCATCAGGCACGGCCCGTGCCTTGGAAGAACTACGATCTGTAAGGGCGTATTCTCTATCATGTGGTACCATAGTTTGTCCACTATATCCCTAGACTATCAACTGTCACACTGACTGTGTGCTAAGGAACCCCCATCTATAACCCTGAAAGTCTAAACTACTGGCTGCTGCTTTCAGTAATTCTGTCACTTGTGCGGGTGAAACAACTGGTGCACATACCGTGCTCGGTACATGGCCTCCCTGAGGGCAGTTCCTACGAAAATGCCCCAGCTAGCCACACCCAAAAAAGACTGGTGGCTCTCTCCCCTACGACTGAACCGGTCCTGAACTCTGGGGCTGCCTCAGCTATAGGCAATCTGTCACACGACGCCCTGGCAGCTTGCACCGGTAACAGATGAGCTCCTTCTGCTCTAGCCTCCCAGATGAAGCCACTGATGGTGCTAGTACAAAAAACTGTAGCCATGATCCAGATGGATTAGAACCAAGGCTAAAGGACCTCTGCCACTTGTTGGAGGGCCTACCTGACTGTGTCTCTGCTCCACCCTGGGATGTCCTGACCTCTATGGGTTTACGAGTCTCATTCAAAGCGTTCTCAATAAGAGTTGTTGACTCTACCAATTCTGTAAAAACACGCAACCTCAATTCTGCCACCTGCTCCCTGATCACAAGGTTCAAACCCCTTTCAATCCTCCTCAAACGTAGATCGTCAATAGCCACAAACTCCTATGCAAAGCAGGATAAACTGGTAAACCTGGCCTTGTACTGCACGATACTCATTGTCCCTTGAGTGAGAGAATAGAACTCCTCTTAATTGACATCTCTTGAGGACTCGGGAAAGTATTTCTCCAAAAATACCCTCATAAAAGCTACCCACGTACCATCCAAGGTAGTTCTAGAAAATTCTCATCAATCATGGGCGTCACCTCTCAACTGGAATACGACAAATGCAACCCTCAGGTCATCCTTGATTATCTATAGTGTATCCAGAATCCTGATCACAAGTTCTAATCATTTTGTGGCTACTGTGGGATCAGCATCCCCAACAAAGGTAAAAGGGTTAAGACATCAAAACTCTCGCATCACAACAGTTACCCTCGACTCGAGTACTCTCTCTCTCCCCCTAGCAACCTCGGCTAACTGATAGATGGAGCCTGCCATCTTACGCAGCAAGTCTACCACATCTATAGGTCTGTGGGAAGCATTTGCATCCCCAGCATCAAGGACTAGCACATTCTCTTTGCCCAAACCATGGCCACGACCACGTCCTTGACCACGGCATCGTCCTCTCCGCGTAGACATATTTTTTATATGAAAGAAATATAAAACATAACAACATAAGATTCAGCTCATCATATTATTTCAAACATCAACTACATAACCATGCTAACACCTAGTCATTTAATATCATGTAAACACATCTCACATACCGAGGAGAACCATCAAGAGTGACGCATCAATTTGAGTAACCTACTTAGATTCCTTGCTAGAAAACACGTCGACCAAATGCATTTCTAACTTGGCTTCAAAGTTTGTTAATCCAAACACTAAAAGCCAGACTAATCAACCCTAAGGTCCAATCTCTATGCTTATGTATACACGGCATCCTCATGCTCAACAAGTCATCGCACTCATGTCATCAAACATTTAAGTACATGCATATCCAGCACACGCAAACATCCTCACAAAGTGATGCAACCTCTCCCACGGCTCTTAAGTATTTGAATCCAGAGATCTGATACCAAGTTGTAATGCCCCGATTTCTAAACAATAAAACTCCACGAAAACCAAAACAAAATGGGATTTTATTTGTAAATAAATTCTCAAAACACGCTATTTTAAACCAAAAAAGTTATCCAAAAGATTTTCCATCCAAAAACCTTCTTTCGAGACAAAATTGAACTTTTTCACAAAGCGGTTGTCTGCTCAAGCGGACCCTCCAGTTCTTGAGCGGTGAGACACTCGAGAGATTTTCAAGCAAAAAATTAAAAAAATTTCCTAAGTCTAAAAAACACACCTACAAATCTTATCTTTGAACAAGGGTGTAAATAACCAAGGAATTTGCGACAGAACGTCCATTTGATAAAGAAGTCACTGCATCGACTCGAAAACGAATCATGAAAAGCATTTAACCATAACCAAAACAAAAAACAACAACAACAACCAACCCATGGTTTCTCTCTCAAAATCATCACATCATACATGTATTGATATAATCGCCTCAAGGCTTACAATATAAGCTTTCTATTCCAAAACATTACATATCAAAACATGTTCCAAAATAAAACAAAAGGAAAAGTAAGAAAGTCTTCTGCCGCTTCCAACTCCTCAAAATCATCTCGAGTGATAACGTGTACCTGAAGAAGGTTTTCAAATCCAACACCGTGAGCCGAGGCTCAACAGGAAGCAGACTAATATTACATAAAAGCTAAACATGCTAACACAAAATATATAAGTATTCTAATTTGCACGAGCCTCATGTACGATTTCACACAAGCCACAATGATTCACAGGCAACTCATGCATCTTCACGGGCTTTCACCGTAGGACCAAAATCCGCCCCTCATTATGCATTTCATTACGGGCTTTCACCGAGGGACCAATATTCGCTCTAACTAATGCATTTCTTTATAGGCTTTTACCGAGGGACCAATATCCTCCTCAACTAATGCACGAATGAACCAAAGTTTGCATGCACACATTCATGTATAATCATTACATTCACATATCAGCATCATCTATCTAACCATGGACACTAACGAACGTTAAAATGAGGCTCAACCTCAAGGGTAAGCTCTAAACCTCCAAAATTAAGTTTTTGCAAACATTTGCATAAATCTTTCTCGTTTTTAAAATTTCTCTTTTCGAAAACAACATAACACATGCGCCCACAAACCTTATAATAAACCATAAAAATGCACAACATGCTTTCTGGTGGCCCAAACACGGCTTAAACACAAAGTTTGAGATTTAATGCATTTTAAACGGTAGAAATGCATAAAACTTCACGTAGCACCCCTTTAAGATAAGATAGTCTAGGATCCTACCTCGGTGAGTTAAAACTCAAAACTTTGAACACCGACAAGAAACCAAAGTCCCAAAAATGCGATTCTATTTGGATGAACGCGAAGCCTACGGCAAGGATATCGAGGATCGACTATCCGAACACGAAGATCTGAACTCGAATCAAGCCAAAAGCTAGAGAGAAGATAGAGTGCTGGAGTGATCTTTTTAAAGAGAGGAGAGCAAGCTTACACATAAAGCTTTGGCATAAAGCCCAAGGCATGAGATGTCTTATAAATATCTCACGCCGGGATGTCCACTCAAGTGAACAAAGATCCGCTTGAGCGGTCCTCCACCGACTCAACTCTCAGCCACCAGCCCGCTTGAGTAAATAAAGCTCTGCTCGAGCGGTCATCGCTGGGTAAAAGCCCAAACAAAAAATGCATGCCCAAGCCCACGCATGCATAACACATAAAGAAACATAATATTCATTAACGATTAAAGCACTAACCAAAACATTGAAATAAACATTATGAAAAATAAGACGGAACTACGTCTCACATGTTATGCATAGGTACCTATATAAAATCTCAACATCGATGATGTATTTTGATAAAAAAAAAAGTACAAAAATTAAATCACATGAGGTGCTAGACATGCACTCTAGATTGACTATGTGAGGCTCGGTCCCGTTTTATTTTATAATATATTTTATCGACGTGTTATATATTGAATGGGGATGTTATAAAATAGTTTGTTTCATGAGATGTACGCATGTGGTGGCTTAGAAATGCATAATAGGATTCATTCCCGACCGTTTGGGCTTAGTGGTGCAAAGTTAGAAAATATTTTGGACATGACCGATCGATCGGTCTGTCAGGGATAAGTGTGCGCGGGACAGACCACTTTTATTGGTTTTTGGTCCAAAACCTCTCAAACAAGTTTCTCTCCCTTCTCTCTAGTTGAGAACTCCAAACCCTAGACTTCTCTTAGCTTTTGGCTTGGTTTGAGTGTGATTTTTAGCATTACGAGAGTGGAACGGTTTTGTACACGCTAAGGGCTTCGCTTCCATCCAAACAAAATCTTGTTTTGGCGACATTGATTTTTCGCAGAAAGTTACAGCATTGAGTTTTTAACTCTCTATAGTAGGATTCTAGACTATCTTACTTTAAAAAGGGTGTTGCATGTGATTATATATATTTTTACCTTGTTCAAATGCTATAAATGTTGAGTTTTGAGGTTAAGCCTTGTTTGATTGGTTTAAAAGCACGTTTTGAGCTTTAGAGGTTTGTTACAAAATTGGTGGATATATATATATATATATATATATATATATATAGTTTTTAGAAATACGTATTTTGAAAACTGGAGGAAACTATGTGAATGTTGCAAAAATATAAATTTTAGTGATAGGAGCTAACCCTTAGTGTTGAGCATAAGTTTTTAAAATGTGGGTTGAATTGAGGATAATTTCTTGCAAAAATATTGATTTTATCTCCATGAATTTAGATGGATGAATTGTGTGCCTTTAATGATTTTGTAAATGTATCATAACAACGTGGTGAACGTGGGCCTCAATTGCTCCTCAGTAAAAGTCTAAAAATTTGCTCAAATAGGTGTTGCGCTCCTTCGGGTTAATCCCTATAAATGAAGTGGTTGTTCCAATGGGAGGCTTGTGTTGTTGTGGCAAGGTTTAGAACTTGTTATTACCTAGCGGGCCATTAGATGCCTCGAACCTAGATCAATAGACAAGAGTCCATACTTGCTACCATTGTCCTCGGTGCGACAATGTCGGTACATGTAAATCATTTTGGCTGTGTAACTTGTTTTGGTTGAAAATCGTGTGGAGAATAAAAAGAATGATTCTTGAGGTGTTTTTAAATTATGTATCGTTGTGGGGTTATATGAATATAGTGGTTTGAAAGAAAATCGTTTTAAAAAGAGGTGCGAGTGGATGAGTTGTTCATATAACTAGTAGTTACATGTTATGCTTCTTATGCATGCTAGCCTTTTTCTATTGGGTTTAGGCTCACGTTGTTAGATTTGAACAATTTCAGGTGATCTAGATGATTTGGCTTAGTGTGGTGTAATTCGAAGAACGATTGTTGATTAGAAAACTCATAATTTTCTCTTTTGGTTATATGAACCATGTAAACTTTATTCCATTTTGTTTGTATGTGAATAAAGTTATTTTGTAAGCCTCAAGGCTATGGTTTCGATGCATGTATGCTTGTATGTATGAGAGGAACCTTGAAATGGTTGAACTTAATGTTTTATGGTTGAAAATGGGTTTTGGGTTGGTGGATCTCAATGTTTTATGATGGTTTTCAGTTGGTTTATCGTTTAAATTCAACTTGTGTGCCTCTAAGGAGGTTTTGGATATATTTTTAGCACCTCTAAAGGTTGTTTCTTTTTGCCTAAAATGTGTTGGAAAAGAGTATAATATTTTCTAAGTGTCAGATTCCATGATTTGGCTTTGAAAATCTGTCAAGGGGCCAGACTAATCGATCGATCGATTGATCGGCCTATCGATTTGTCTTGTGCATGCCTCGATTCTTTGCCAGGCATGTGGGAATTGGAAACTGTCAAAGACCGATCGATCGGTCTGGGCATATTTTGAAAAATTTTGTATTTTATTTTAAAAGCTTGGCTCTCGGGACCTAGACCTCATTCTTTTGAGTTACTCTTTTAGAGAAAATAAACTCTCGATTGTGCGTCTCTTAAAAGTTTTGTACTCGTTATCTATCTATGTTTTAAATCATTATGATTTGGGTAATTTTGGTGGGTTTTGGTTTCGCAAAACTATTTTTCTTGGGTTGTTCACGTGGCTCGGGTTTTTAGGCATAACAGATTGGTATTAGAACTCTAGGTTCAAATACCTAACACCTGTGGAAAATATTGCATCACCTTGTAAGGATAGTTGTGTGTGCTGGATTGCATGTGTTTAAATGTTTTGGATAACATAAGAATGTTGTGTATACATGAGCATGGAAGTTGAACCTTATGGTTGATTAGTCTTGCCTTCGGACAATTGGGTTAACAAACTTGAAAGTTAAGTTAGAAATGCATTTGGCCGACGTACTTTCTCGCAAGGAATTTAAGTAGGTTACCCAAATTGACTCGTCACTCTTGTTGGTGCCCCTAGGTAGATGAAATTTTTTTAACATGATCTTAAATAGCTAAGTGGTAGTATAACTATGTGATATGTGTTAGTAATGACATGGTGAACCGAATCTTATGTTGCTATGTTCCGTGTTTTCTTTCATATAGAAGTTATGTTAGCGCGGAGAGGACAAGGCCGTGGTCGAGGTAGTGGTCGTGGTTTAGGCCAAGGGGATGTGCCAATCCCTGATGCTCGGGATGTAAATGTTCACAAAGGACTAGTCGACAAGGTAGATCTATTTTGTGAGATGGTGGATTCTATCCGCCAGTTAGCTAAGGGCGCTAGTGGAGGGGCAAGAGTACCTGAGCCGAGGGCGACCGTTGTGATGTGAGAGTTCTGACATCTTGACCCTCCTACCTTTGTTGGGGATTCTGATCCCAAGGCGGCCATAGAATGCCTAGAGCTCATGGCTAGGATCTTAGACACATTGCAGATAGTTGAGGATGAATTGAGGGTTGCGTTTGTTGTATTCCACCTGAGGGGTGACACCTATGAGTGGTGAAAGTTTGCCAAAACTAATGTAGAGGATACGTGGGTTGCTTTTACGAAGGTGTTTCTAGAGAAATACTTTTTTGAGTCTTCTAGAGACATCTATAGGGAGGAGTTCTTTTCACTCACCCAGGGGATGAAGAGCGTTGTCCAATACGAGGCCAGGTTTACCAGTTTAGCTCGCTTTGCACAGGAATCCACAGGAATAGATGAACTACGTTTAAAGAGATTTGAAAGGGGTTTGAGACCCGTGATGAAAGAAATGGTGGTTGGATTAAAGCTACGAGTTTTTATTGAATTGGTGGAATCGCAATCACTGTTGAGAATACTTTGAATGAGACCCCTAAGGCTAGAAAGGCAAGAGCACCGCAAAGAGGGACGAGTGCACAATCAGATGGATGCCGCAACAAAAGATAAAGGTCGTCTATTCCCAGTTCTTATCCCATTGAGTCACATCACTAGTTTTCAGCACTGGCACCCTCGATAGCTTCATCAGGACAATCGGAGTGGAGGGAACTCAATTGTCACAAGTGCAGACAATCAGGGCGTCGTGCGGTGGATTGCCCTTTAAGAGGACAACCTCAGAGTTCAATACATGTTCAGTCCTAGGGGAGAGGGCCACCAGTATGCTTTGGATGTAGGCAATTAGGGCATTTTTGCAGGAACTGTCCTCAGGGAGGGAGTACACAGAGCACGGCAGGTGCGCCACTTACCCAGCCTATGCAGGGACGATAAACTTATCTGCAGCTGTAGACATCCCAATTTGACCCCGCCTAATCTTAGGTGAATTCGATGATGAAAACAGGTGAAATGGTACTTCAGTTCAATCCTCAAAAGTGATCCAAGCTCAGTATTTGAACCTGAAACCTTCAAAACAAAGAAATTTTGTCAAACCTTCGAAACTTGCTGTCGAAGTAAAGCGACCGACATGTTCTTTGTGGCGACCACCAATAGAACCTCTTGAAAACCTTAGCCAAAAGTGGCGACTGCCACCTCCAAATAGGCAACTGCTAACTTGCATTATGGCGACCGCTAAGAGAACCCTTTGGAACCTTCTTTCAGCATAGCGACTACCACCTCCAATGTGGCAACCACCAACTCTAAATGGTCTGATGTGTCCCAAAATGTGGCAGCATCTCATTGGTTGAAGAACTCTACAAATACCGTACCACTGGTATGTTTTCAAGGACATAATTTTAGAGTGAGGTTTAGTGAGAGAAGCTCTACTAAGTTGCCGAGCAATTCTGAGTCCCGACGCCGAAGCCCTGCCAAAATACCGAGATCTGAACCTTCGACGCCTACATTGAAGCCTTGCTTGGATCATCACTCGAGGATTCGACCACCGAGGCACATTCCCCGACTTGAGAATTCTTTAGCGATCCAGGTATTTAGTTTGGATCCCCGGTCTTTCTAAACTCCATTTTTCTACCTCTTTGGAGTGACCGGGTTAAGTTTATTGTCTTACTTCTTTTACGTTGTATAGTTGTTTAAACCAATAGAATTCATCTTTAATTTAGCTTATTTAGCATGTTTATCTTTGTTTAGCCTATTTATTTGTTTATTTGAATATTAGTTGTTTTATTTTACTTACATTAAGCATATTAAACCATTAAATAGTGCTAATATTTTTAATAATTGCAACTTGTTAATATTGTTAATTGTTATAATAATGCACTTATATACATATGGATATAATTACAAATACTATATTCATATTCGACAATTAAATAGTTATATTTTGGTTCTATTTATTTTTATTCACTAGTATATTCCATTGCCTTCTTTTTCTTTTAATGTAACTTAATTTCCTTTGTTAATATTACTTTAATTTTCTAGCATTCGTTTTCAATTTTCTTTTCTTCTCTTTTAATCTTAGCTTTATGTTCCTTTATTAGTCTTTATTTTTTATTTTTTTTTCTTTTCTAGTAGTGTAATTTTCTTTTATAGCATCTTATTTCTTTTTCTTTTTTTTTTCCTTATAATGTAGTTTTATTTTTCTTTCTAATGCTCCATTTCTTCTTTTTCTTTTCTTTTTTTTCGTAGCTTTCTTTTCTTTTACTTGTAATTTCCTTTTCATTGTAAAGTAGTTTTATTTTCTTTTCTTTATATTCCATTTCCTTCCTTTCTTTTCCATTTCTTTTTCTTCTCTTTTGTTAAATCCAAAAATCATAAAAGTCCTTTAATCTAATTTTCATTCTTTAAATGTAGTTTTCTTCTCTTTCGTTTTCTTTTCACTTTATTTTCTTTTAATATAAATATAAATAGTTAGAGTTCCTTTTGTTAATATAGTATTTTTCTAACATCTTTTTATCTTAGCATAAGATTCTTTTATAAACTTTCTTTTAAGATTCTTTTTATACATATTTTATTTTGCATTACTCATTTCTTTTTACCAATTCATCATGTTAATAGTAATGCATGTTCTAATTTCCTTACTTAAAAGCATGTTTATAATAGTTTAGTTTGTCTTTGGTAAAAAATCATGTTTAGGTAATTTTAACAACTTTTTGCGTATTCTTGTTCCTTCATTTGAATCATGCTAGCATAGGTTATTTTAATAATATCGCATGCGGGAGTGTTTCTTGTATCATTTAGTTAGAAATTACATGCCATAGGACTTAGAATTTTATTCTTTTATTTTCTCTAAATTGGAGTGCTATGTGCATATATTATGTATTTTCATTATTTGATTTTGAATTTTTCCTCTTTGCCTCCATTTTCTTTATTCGCATGCATTTGAGAAATCATATTAAATAACCAATGATGATTAGCAGAGGCCAACCTTACGGTTGGGTGAACGGGGTGCCTAACACCTTTTTTGATTCGTACCTTAGCCATCGAACCCTTTTTCTCTGGTTAAACATTTTAAAGATTAGTAGCTATTTTTGTTTTTATTAGTTTTTCTCAAAAACTAAGTGGTGACTCCATTTTCAACAAAAAGGGGCTTTCAAATTTTGGTTTTCCAGGTGTTAAAATATTTTTTAAATATTTTTGAATTTCTTTATTTTTGAAATGTTTTCGAAAAACTTTAAAATTCTGGCACCACAGTATTTTCTGGCGACTCCGTTGGGAAATAGTTTCTAAAATCAAATAAAAGGGCTAAACTTGAAAACATCATTGGTTCTTAATATGTATTTTTCATTTGCATTTTCGCATGCATATGCATTGTTCTTCAAAACCCCCTGCCTGGTCGACCCGATGCCCTGAAGGTTCATCCGTTTCGGGGTTGTTGGGAAGACATGCAACCCTTACTGACTGAACACTATCATAGGTGCAATAAAAGAGTTCAGGCGTACTGTTTGACCATGTCATGCACCACTCCAGGCATGGAAGGTATATACACGGCTCTATTCAGAAGGTACCCTGTTAGATTGACCAAAACCAGCCTTTTGCATATAGTGAACTTAGAACCCTCCATTAGGTGCTACTAGCCCTAGTAGGATGATATGTTTTCTTCATTTTATGTTTTGTTTGCATATTATTAGGATTTGTTTTGTTCGGGTCTAAGCTAGTTCCTTTTACATGTTCGGCTCGAGTTTTATGTTATCCTTCGATTAGGTTAGCTTTTTCGCCTTCGGGTTCTTACCCAGGCTTTGCTTTCACCATGTTTGGTTTTCCAGTCGTAGTTTTCTTCTCAAGGTCATACCTGTACTTTATTTAAAAACCTTTAGGATAGTTTCTCTCTCTTTTAGGTTCTTCCTGGGTTGTTAGTTCCATACCCCCACCTTTATTTAGGCTCATTTCCTTCATATCCCTATTTTACTCGCGTGAGCTAGTTTCTTACCGTTATGCTTAGAATTCTAGGTAAGACCAATCCTCTCAACCTAGTTTTATTTTTTTGTCAGAGTACTACCCATTTCTTCACCCGAGTTTAGTCAAGCCTGTTCAGTTGTTATGCTGCCAGTATGAGCCCCGGTAGGGGTATTATTATAGCCTTTGTGATTATCTGCTTATGATTTTCTATTTTGGGTATCTGGGATGTTTGCTACCTATCGTTAAAATTTTCATCCGGGAAGTGTTTGATACTGGTTATTCTATTTTTGGGATCTAGGTTTTTTCAGGTCTAGATCATTGAATCGAAAAGAGCACAGTCGGCATGTGTCTGGGCAAGATCAGTGACAGGCAGACTCTATAGGGTATCTGAACAGCCAACTGAGCCAGCTAAAATGGCAGAGAATGAGGTGAACTTGATAGCTCTAATGAGAGCTATTACTGAGATACAAAGAGCTGTGGAGCAGCAAACCCAAGCTCAAAATTAGTGTTAGACGCATATCCGAGCAATTCAGGCCCGTATGTCCATAGTGAATGGGCAGCCGGATGATACAAATGAGAACGCCGAGACTTTTGGGATGACAATCAAGTCCCCGATGAACCACATGTTATTCCACCACCACCACGGAACCCTCGACAGGTGATAGTTGAGGAAGAAAACATTGCTCGATCTAGAGAATCTGCATTGGTTGAGAAAATTGATCGGATGGAGAAGGTCCTCAGAAAGGCCAAGGGGATTGAAGAATACATGCTAGATGTGGGGGGGCTATGTTTGTTCCCAGACGCCAAGCTACCGAAAAAGCTTAAAATGCCAAATATAGAGAAGTTCGATGGAACCAGATATCCCAGAATTCATCTCCGAATGTATGTTGGTACCCTGTCGCCAATGAAAATTGATGACCAGTTGAAGGCTCAGCTCTTTCACCAATCTCTTTCTAGGGAAGCCTAGAAACGGTTCCTCTCCCTCGATGTAGCAAAGATCAAAACTTGGGAGGACATAGCTACAGCATTTGTTAGTCAGTACAGCTACAATGTCCAACTAGATGTCACCACCAGAGAGCTCAAAATGACTCGACAAGAGAGTCGGGAGTCTTTTGCTAATTTTCGGACCTGATGGACGGGTAAGGCTGCCAAGATGACAAATCGACCGTCTAAGAAAGAGCAAGTGAGGATCGTGGTTAAGAATCTGCAGTCTTTACTAAAAGGATACCTTATCACCCAGCCACTTTCTACCTTTGAACAACTGTCTGACGCTAGGATATAGATTGAAGACGCCATCCAATCTGGGGATATCGAGAAAGCTAAACCAAGTTAGAAACCCAAGAGGACCTTCCCCATAAATAACCAAAACTAATCTGCCGCCACCAACCTCGTGTCTCGCTCGAATGAGGTAAACCTACATAACCTATCTTCTTCTGTCCAGCAATCCAATAATACCCAATAGTCAGACAATGGTCAACAGTAAAGGCCGAGGAGGGTCTTCATTCCCCTCAACATTTCTTTATCCACCGCTCTGAGTCGACTCGTTGAGAAAGGGCTTATTAAGCCATTGGATCCCATGCATGTACCTGATCCCCTTCCACCGAGATTTAATGCCTCTTAATACTGCACCTTCCACCAAGGTCACGGACACCTAACTGACAAGTGTTTAAGGCTCCGACATGAAATCCAAAACCTCATCGATAACAAGGTGATCCCGCCACCATCTGCCACCCCAAAGCCGAATGTCACGACTAACCCACTGGCAAATCATGCCAAGCAGGCTGGAGTAAATTACATATCTCTAGAGGAATCAGAGGACCCGAGCCGATATATCTATCCAGCATACCTGCCATGTCCTCTTGTTTTAGCTACTGAAGATCAGGCAATTTGTTCATTAATTATGATCGAAAATGGATAGGATGTCATAGAGGAATGGAATGATAATGACTAGGAAGGATATCAGGTAGTAATTCAAGAGGAGGAGCACAACGAAGAAGATTATTGGCCTTTGGATTACCCAGCCCAACCTTATGGATTTGGCCACGTGCTTGATGGCATCACTCTTCCTCAACTTTTTGAGGAAGAGATATACGTCTACGAGATGCAGTCCTATTGGCTGGTAAGGGTCGTGCTAAAATTAGATGGGGCCAAGTGGACCGACTTTTGGGCCGCTCAGTAACAACATGTGGATTTTATCAAAGAAGACATCTAAGAGAAAGTTGATAATACATGGTCTATCGAAGATAATGAAGAGAGGAGAGGAAGAATAGTAATCGGCGATTTAGGTGATTTGTGGGCATTTAAAAGCCCTCCATGCATACACAAAGTAAGACAGACCGAGAGTACAATACTAGGATTATGGGATACCAAGGAGGGAATTGAGCATCTGACCAGAAGTGGGCAACATTTCAAGCCAGCCCATCTAGAGAAAGGGCAACCAAGCAAAAAAGGGAAGGAGGAAGAATAAGAAGAAGAGGATGATGCAGTGCTGAAATAGTTAAAGAAGACGCAAGCTAATATCAGCATTTGAGGGCTACTGATGGCCTCGCATAAACACATACAAGTTGTGCTAAAGGTTTTGAATAAAGCCAGCGTGTCGACAGATGCCACCCCGGAGCAACTGATTGGACTTATTCAGCCGGTGGTAGAGTCGGAAGTCATTTCTTTTTTCGATAAAGAATTGCTAGCAGAGGGAAGGAATCATAACAAGCCGCTAAACATTACCGTTAAATGCCTGGACAAATGGGTCCCTGTGACTCTCATTGATAACGGTTCTGCATTAAATGTATGTCCACTCAGAACAGTGCTCTATTTAGGACTAAAGACGGAGCACTTCATACAGAGCAATCAAGGAGTCTGGGCTTATGACAACATAAGGAGGGACATACAGGGACTGGTGTCATTTGCGATATCAGTAGGGCCCTTAGAAATGTCGATCGATTTTCATGTACTAGATGTGCCGGCATCTTTTAACTTATTGTTAGGTAGACCCTGGTTGCATGATCCAAGTGTTCAAGTTGTACCATCGACTCTCCATCAGAAACTGAAGCTGATAAGAAATGGGGCATTTTTAACTATTCATAGAGACGACAGCATTCATCCCCCAAGAGGAGGAGAGGGCTCAACTCTATTGGAAGTACAGCATGGTGAGGGTGATGTATCGCTTAGTGGCTTCCAGTTCGACGAAACCCAGGCTGTCCAGATGCTAATGAATGAGGAAGAAAGGTACATCAACCCAAGGGCAATCACGATGATGAGGTAAATGTCCTACTTTTCGGGTATGGTACTAGGGCATAAACAATAAGGAATCCCCAAACCTATTCAAGTATTGCCAGCTTCTTGCTGTTTCAGTCTTGGATATAAACCGACGGAGGAAGATTTGGAAGGGCCTAAGAAGGGACGAAAGATTAATTATTTAGGAACTCTCAATGGGTACTTTGTCAAAGAGGGGAAAGATTTCCCGTACTGCGGTTTTTCAGAACCATGGATCGACGAAGAAACCAATAAAAAGCTGTAAGGGCTGGAGATCTTTTTTAGCCATCAGTTATCTAATACAGAGGAGGAAGTGAAAGGGGAAGAGGAAGCTGAGAAGATTCAAGAGGAAGATTAGGCCAACAAGCTTAATGGAATCGGCATGGTAACATTGTTCAATGAAAAGATGGCACAACTGCAAGTGACCGACTCAGACTGCTTCATGATGGGCTTCAGCGCACCAGCAGACTGCACCAAGCTCATTGTCAATGCAGCTGCAAAGGAAGTGAAGAATTAGACCAACGAGTCTTGTAATATGCAGGTTGTCTATCCTAAGTCCAAGTTTGAGTCGAAATCTATAGTCGAGGGCACGTTTGTTGATGCTCCTCTCCCTGCTTTTACTGTCGAGTTCGTAATTCCCTCTGTTTTTAATGAAATGAACAAAATTTCTGATTACTCTGCTTTATTTAATTTATTTCATACGCTTTTCGACGATTTTAAATTTCACGGGGGTATCCTCGAAAAAATAAAACTTTTAATAAAAAGAGAAGAAGAAATGCGTGCCCAATCTATAATTGAAGAAACTTTGTCAATAAATTTGGGTAATGAAAATAATCTGCAAAATGTTCAAATTGGTTTTTTTTTATCCTTAGTTGAACAAGAACAATTAATAACTTTATTAAAAGAATTCAAATATGTATTTGCATGGTCCTACGAGGATATGCCTGGAATTGATCCTGACATTGTCCAGCACCATATCCCCTTATACCCTGATGCCAAACTGGTGAAACAAAAATTAAGACGGATCCGACCAGAATGGGCTCTGAAGATCAAAGAAGAAGTTGCTAAACAGATTAATGCAAGATTCCTCATGGTAACTGAGTATCTGAAATAGGTAGCCAACATCGTGCCATTTTAAAAGTAAAATGGACGTATCCAAGTCTGCGTGAATTTTTGGGACCTCAACAAGGCTAGCCCGAAAGACAATTTTCCATTACCACATATCGATGTCTTAGTAGATAGTACAGCGGGGCACGCCTTGCTGTCGTTCATGGATGGCTTCTCCAGGTACAATCAGATTCTCATGAATCCCGAGGACAGAGAAAAGATGACATTCACCACGCCTTGGAGCACCTATTATTATCGTGTAATGCCGTTTGGCTTGAAGAATGCAGGGACAACCAATCAAAGGGCTGCCACTACTTTACTGCACGACATGATACATAAGGAGGTCGAAGTATACGTAGATGATATGATAGTCAAATCCAAGGATCGGAATGGTCACATCATAGCACTGCGAAAGTTCTTCGAAAAGATTCAAAAGTACAAGATGGGATTCAACCCGCAAAAGTGTGTCTTTGGAGTTACCACCGAAAAAGATGCTTGGATTTATGATCACTCAATGAGGCATTAAAGTCAATCCTTCAAAGATCAAAGCAATCCTGGAAATGCCTCCTCCGAGGACTGAGCAAGAAGTCAGGGGCTACCTGGGTAAGATACAATTTATCAGTCGATTCATTGCAAAATTGACAACTACATGCGAGCCGCTCTTCTGTCTGCTGAAGAAAGGAGTCGAGTTCAAATGGGATCAGAATTGTTAAGACGCCTTTGATGCCGTACGACAGTATCTGCAAAATTCACCTGTCCTAACTCCTTTCGAACCTGATAAGCCACTGATTCTCTATCTGTTAGTGACTGACTCGACTATAGGATGTATGCTGGCGCAAGACGGTAAAACTGGAATCGAAAAGGCTGTCTGCTACTTAAGAAAGAAGATGACAGGGTCAAAAATACGGTACACACCACTGGAGAAGACATGTTAGGCCTTGGTTTGGGCTTCCCAAAAATTAAGACATTACATGCTGTCCTTCGCAGTGAACATTATCTCCCGGATGGACCCGTTGAATTACCTATTTGAAAATTCGATACTGACGAGAAGGTTGGCTCGATGGTTGCTACTATTGTCTGAATTTGATCATCAATATGTCACTCGAAAGTCAGTCGAGGGCAGAGCAGTGACAGAATTCTTGGCCGATCAACCAGTTGAAGCAGGTGAAGACACAGAGTTCCAGTTTCCTGACGAACAACTTATGAAAGTCGAGGATGACAAGTGCACTCTATATTTTGATGGCGCATCCAATCAGTATGGCTATAGAATAGGAGTCCTTCTTCTCACTCCCGATAATTCACACGTTCTGTTATCTTTGAAGCTAAATTTTGAAGTTACCAATAATCAGGCTGAGTATAAAGCATGTTTAGCTAGATTGGAGGAAAGCTTAGAACTAGGGGTAAGGAAGATAGAAGTCATCGAAGATTTAGCACTGGTGATTTTGCAAGCGAGAGGAGAATGGAAGGTTAGGGACTTAACCTTGATTCTCTATCATCAAGAGATAGAGAAACTGATATCGTGTTTCGAATCAATGATATTTACCCACGTGCCAAGACTACAGAACAAGTTCACCGACGCACTAGCCACCTTAGAATCCATGATTGACATACCATCCAGGATTCGAATGAGGCCTTTGATAATTGAACAGAAGAGAAAGTCGTCATATGAGGTTACAGCCGCAATCGAGAAAAGCACTGATGACCTTCCATGGTATTTTGATAGTTAGAATTTTGTGGAGAAATGAGAATACCCCTGGTTTGCTAGTAAAAAGGACAAAAGGGCGATACGACGATTATCCACACAGTTTGTCATTTGAAGTGGTAGATTATACAAACGAGGGCATTCTGGGGTTAACAAGTTGTGCGTCAATAATGAAGAAGGTCAAGAATTTATGAAAGAAATCCACGCTGGAGTTTGTGGGCCACACATGAGTGGGAATATGTTAGCGAAGAAAATCTTACAATAAGGATACTTTTGGATGATGATGGAGACAGACTGTGTATAGTTTATGCAGAGGTGCCACAAATGTCAAATTTACGCAATTCTCATGCACGTTCCCCCATCTCAGTTGTATAACCTGACGTCACCATGGCCTTTCTCAGTATGGGGCATTGATGTGATCAGCAAGGTAACACTGAAGGCGTCAAATTGGCACGAGTTTATCTTAGTGGCCATTGACTACTTTACCAAGTAAGTGGAAGCAGCCTCCTACTTAGTATTAAAAGCCTCTCATATTGCTAAGTTCATCAAGAAAAACATCATCTGTCGGTACGGGATCCCCCATGAGGTTATATCAGATAATGGCTCGCATTTCTAAGGAGAGGTCATGGATCTTTTCGAAGAATACCAAATTGTGGCCCACAAGTCCTCACCATATCGGTCGCAAACCAATGGAGCGGTTGAGGTAGCAAACAAGAACATCAAGAAAATTCTACAAAAGACGATCAAGTCACATAAGGATTGGCCGGAGCATATACCATTTGCACTTTGGGGATACCGAACGTCAATTAGAACTTCAACTAAAACCACACCATACTCTTTAGTGTTTGGGATAGAAGCTGTGCTTCCCATCGAAGTCGAAATCCCTTCACTAAGAGTAGTAGCTGAGGCCAGTATTTCAGAAGCAGAATGGAAAAGGAACTGAATGGAAGAATTTCTCTTGTTTGATGAAAGAAGACTGCAGGCTATGTTTCATGTACAAGGATACCAGAGGAGGATAGCTCGAGCGTTCAATAAGAAGGTCAAGACCCAGGATCTTGGAGAAGAAGATTTGGTTCTTAAGGAAATCAGAGCTCCTATCTTCGACCCGAGAGGCAAGTTCAAGTCGAACTGGTCCGGACCGTTTCTCATCAAAACTACCATAACTGATGGTGCAGTCATCATTATGAATTTGGATGGCAATGTATTTTCCACTCCAGTAAACCTCGATCACCTCAAAAAGTACTATCCTTGAGGTAAAAATAAAGATAAAATAAAAGCTCGCTGAGTTGAAAACTGAAAAGGCAACTCGGGCAAAAGTTAGAGCAGCCCGTAAGGCCAAAAACTCGAAACGGCGACCTTGGCAAAAGTTAAGGCACCACAAAAAGAGAGCGTCAATACCCAAGAACGAACCCAGCCCGAACTGTATTATGGCCTGATTCCATCTTTTTGGGATACGTAGGCAGCTTCTGTTAAGAAGTCCGGCCACATTCTTTGTTTTTAACATTCTTTGAATCTAAGTAAGACCAATGCAAATTAATCTCTGAATTTTCATAATAAAGTCATTCAAACTTTGAATAAATTTAAGTCATCTAAA
Organism: Heliamphora exappendiculata; assembly: GCA_034768845.1. Taxonomy (NCBI): domain Eukaryota; kingdom Viridiplantae; phylum Streptophyta; class Magnoliopsida; order Ericales; family Sarraceniaceae; genus Heliamphora; species Heliamphora exappendiculata. Next base: position 52,405 of record JAOTRH010003973.1, read on the forward strand.
ACATAAAGCGGGAGTTTTCATTATTTTGATCGGATGTTGCAAAGTTTTGAAAATAAAAGGAAGGGCACGTAAGTCACAAACTCTACAAATGAAAAAAAAAAAAAAGAAAAATCATGAAATCTTTGAAACAAAGAAGACACTTCAAATCCTCCTCCTTTTTACTGCTTGCTTTCCTTTTTCTTTATCTTTCTTCTCTCGATCCTGCATCTACCATGTCTTGTACTCGTCAAAAAGATCAGAACACTGCAACTCTCGCATATCCATGCATGAACGAGAAGGCCAGGCATCCTGACACAGTGTTAGAAATGGAGCCCGCAGCGCAGATGAGAATAGACGGCCTCGAATACTGGGAAAGATGATCTGACTGCGACTGAACTGCCGCATGATTTGATGGGGTAATAGAAAATAGTCTGACGCAGACCAATCAGCAAGACACCAGGATGATCCATAGTAGTCAGAGTCATGGCAGGGATCCACTACTAGGGGCACTGCTAGGTGATATCTAGGTCAGTCAGGAATGAGAGATACTGTTGCCAGGCTGCCTCAGTGGTGCATATTTGATAACAGGGACAGTAAAGGAAAGCTACAACACTGTGTCTATCAGTGGGTGGTTTTTACACAAGCTTTACCTTCTCCATTAGCCAGATCTACAGCAAAAAGTTAGATCAGTAAGAGCAGAGCTTCGCAGCATGACACAAGTTTGATTAAGAGAAAGGTTTGAATCTACCTGAAAGAGCAAGGGGCTACCAGCAAAAGTAGAAGTCTCACCACGATAGACAGCATCTAGACCCAGTAGCATCTCAGCTAGGATAAGGGGTACAAAGTCCTTCCCCATCCACATCTGACCAGCAATGTCAACCAGTGCAAAGCTAACTCGCCTATTAGAAGGGACAAGAAGATACTGGGCAAGAAGACAGAAGCAAAGAGCATAACATCGCTGTAGCTGAGAACCGAGGTCACTAAGGTCACCGGTTGGATAAAATCTGTCAATGATCCCAGAGTATGTCAAGACAGTCATTCTGTGTTAGAAGAGCGGCCTCTATTCTAGACAGGTCACAAAGCTGTATTACCTGCTGGCAGGTCGAAAGAAAGAAAGTGGAACCCACAACGGAACTCCGTTGGGCCAAATCCAAAATGGCAGCAAACTCCTCCACAGTGGGGCATAACTCTTCAAGGCCGAACTGAAAGACGTGGGATTGCAAGTCCCACAGCTGAGTAGCTGCTTTCAAGAAAGGTCCGTCAATCTTTATGGCCATGAGAGGAAATAAGGAGCTCATACCCAAAGGGGTGAAGTTTAGACGTTCGACATGAGAGAATGCCTCAATCCATGAAGAAAGGGGATTAGCCATTTAGGTCAGAACAATAGAAGATAGGGCCTCCAGGGCTGTATTTATAAGGTAGGAAAGGGTGAGAAATCAAAATTTTGACAAAAGGTATGTTCAAGGTGGCAACCAGCGCTTTGGAGGCAACGACCGCCAACTCTGAAAAGCGTAGTACAGTGACATCAGCCCTTTGACCAAGTGACCGCTATGTTGTAACTGGCGACCGCCATGTAAGCATTTATGGCAAATGGAGACCGGTATGTTGATTATGGCGAGCGCCATGTTAAAAAGTGGCAAGGATGTATCAGTTTGTGATTTCTACATTCTGTGTAAGTCATGACATTTGTATTGTGCATCCAAGACAGTTTGAATAGCAAACAAAAAGAAAGATGAACATGTGAAGTAATAAATGGCACGAAGGCCCAAAACGCATCAAAAAGAAGTAGAATGTATCAAAACGTAATCAGGGCACCTATGCCAAATAAAGCAGTAAACTGGGGCACGCATACCTGTAAGTGTATCAAATTGGGGCACGCAGGCCCATCAAAATAAAGTGTATCTGAAAGAAAAAGGGGGGGGGAAGCTCTCTCTCTCAATAGTGCCTCGAACGAACCCGGCGAGAAGATGGACCAGCTTCCTCTGAGCTCTCGTCCTCAAAGAGTCTGTCAAACTCATCACCGTCATCACTGCCAGAGGAGGAGGAGACAACTCTGGAGTGGCTTCAGGCAGAAGAGGCAGATCCTCGGGAGTGGGCTCTGGAAGTAGCAACACGGGACCCACGACCTCGCACTGGAACTAGGGCAAGAGGCTGGCCAGGAGCCGGTGGTGGTACTACGCTGGTAGCAGCAACTGGTGCCTAAAAAAAGAAACAAGAGAGTAAGAATAAAGTATAAAATATAATGACAAAACACAGGAAGAGATACTCACTGGCAAAGGAACGAATGGAACCTCAACAGCTCGTAAGGCCGCATCCTGTTGGTGGATAAGGGTCCGCATGCCACTCACCACCAGGAAGAGTCCTCATGAAGCTGTAGAGGGTGGGGAGGGTAGCTCCTCCCCAGTCATATGAAGTGACTCGATCATGGCGAGCCAAGCCGCCGAGATAATGTAAATGGACGGTGTTCTCCTTGTTCAAAAATAAGGAGGTACCGAACATATACATCAAGAAGCCTTGGGTGACCCACTCGTAGTGGCAGGGCTCGGTGTACTGAAAATGGCAAAAGCGGTTGAAGAACCAAGTATACCAGACTCTGCCACGATCCATTTGAGCTGGAATAGCTCCAAGGAATTACAGTAGCGCGTCGGTCGACTGGGCTATGGTCGAATCAAACGGAATAGGGGAACCTCCAACCCGAATGCCAGTAATAAGAGCAAAATCCAGAGGAGTCAAGGTGGCCTCGAAAGTGGTGAAATGGAAGGTGTTGATTGTATCCCACCACCGCTCTGCCAGGGCAGTCAACCATACCTGGCCGTTGCTCGTTCTACCCAACAAGGGTAAGAATCGAGCAAAATTGGAGGCATCATATAAGCCCGACTAGGAGCAAGGAGGGGATCATACCACTCTAACACCTCTCCAGAAGCCAAACCTCCGAAGCCACGAACATAGTGACCAGCCAGAAAAGAAGAAGACAAACAGATAGAATATAAAGAACAGAACGAGTAAGCAAAGTGTAGAAAAATATTTGAAAGCTGACCCTAGGTTCTTGTGTAAGTAACGAACCTTCGGTTCTTTCAAGCCCTAAAAAACTAGACACCCCTAACCCTAGGTTTTTGTGTAAGCGATGACCCTTCGGTTCTTTTAAGCCCTAAAAAACTAAGCACCTTAACCCTAGGTTCGTGTGTAAGTGACGATCTTTCGATCCTTTCGAGCCCTAGAAAACTAGGCACCTTAATCCTAGGTTCGTGTGTAAGTGATTAACCTTTGGTTCTTTTAAGCCCTAGAAAGCTAGGCACCCTAACCTTAGGTTCGTATGCAAGTGACCACCCATCGGTTCTTTCAAACCCTGGGTTCGTATGTAAGTGACGACCCTTCAGTTCTTTCAAGTCTTAAAAAAACTAGGCACCCTAACCCTAGGTTCGTGTGTAAGTGACGACTCTTCGGTTATTTCAAGCCCTAGAAAACTAGGCACCCTAACCCTAGGAATGTGTGTAAGTGATGACCCTTCAGTTCTTTCAAGCCCTAGAAAATTAGGCGCCCTAGAAAATTAGGCACCCTAACCCTAGATTCGTGTGTAAGTGACGACCCTTCGGTTCTTTCAAGCCCTAGAAAGGTAGGCACCCTAATCCTAAGTTCGTGTGTAAGTGACGACCCTTCGGTCCTTTCGAGCCCTAGAAAATTAGGCACCCTAACCCTAGATTCGTGTGTAAGTGACGACCCTTCGGTTCTTTCAAGCCCTATAAAGGTAGGCACCCTAACCCTACGTTCGTGTGTAAGTGACGACCTTTCGGTTCATTCAAACCTTGGGTTTGTGTGTAAGTGACGACCTTTTGGTTCTTTCAAGCCCTAAAAAAACTAGGCACCCTAACCCTAGGTTCGTGTGTAAGTGACGACCTTTCGGTTCTTTCAAATCCTAGGTTCGTGTGTAAGTGACGACCCTTCGGTTCTTTTAAGCCTAAATAACTAGGCACCCTAACCCTAGGTTTGTGTGTAAGTGACAACATTTTGATTTTTTCAAAACCCTAGAAAACTAGTCACCCTAACTCTAGGTTCGTATGTAAATGACAACCATTTAGTTTTTGCACGTCCTAGTAAAAGACTAGGAATCTCAAGCCCTGGTACGTTGGACAAAATCTTTATCATTTTTGTGTTAATCAAAAATCAACAAAAAAAAATCAAAAAAAAAATCTTCCCTTTAATATTTGTGTTTTGTCTCATTTTGTTTATGATTTTTTTAAAATTTCTGAGATTTTCAAAAAAGAATTTAAAAATTTTTTGGATTTTCTTAAAAATTTTTCAATCTCTAGGATTTTCTAAAATTTTTGCATTTTCTAAAGAATTTTAAAAATGATCCTCAAAATTTTTGAAAGTTTTCCTCAAATTTCTAGGATTTTGCTTGATTTAAAACAATTTTTTCCCCAAATTCTCTAAAACTTTTGAATAATTTTTCTTTGATTTTCTGAATTAAAAAAAATTTAAAAATTTTCCTAGGATTTTTTAAGATTTTTCTTAAATTTTATAGGATTTTCTAAAATATTTTCCTATGATTTTTTAAAAAACTTCTTAATTTTCTAGAATTTCTTTTTTAAAAATTCTAAGAATTTACCCCATTTTTTTAGGATTTTTCCAAAAAAAAATTTTCCAAAAATTTGAAAATACCCTTTAAATTTCTAGAGTTTGTGATTTTTGAAAATTGCGCCCTAAATCTTTGACAAAATTGCCTCTAATTATAAGAATTTTTATAAAAATTATCCCATCAGTTTTCATGACCCAAAAATAAAAACAAAACCCCCCTTAATATATTTTTTTCCTAAAAATAAAAAAATTTAAGCCTTTATTTTCTGCTTTTCACTAAAATAATTGCCCATTTCATTGTTTGTTCAAATCCTAGTGTTTTTACTATTTTAATCTCCATTGCAGAGGTACTTAAGCTAAGTTCAAATCACAATCATCAATCACACACCATCATCAAAATAAATTATCATTTATCATCATTCATCATCATCATATTAAATCACCATATGGGGGATCCTAGGCATGTTAGGAATGTATACTGAAAAGCCTTGCTTTTTAATTTTTTTTTTATTCTTGATCCCTGGCATATTAATAAGAAACATTTAAGACGTTTTTGCATTCGTGGTTTCATATTTATATTTGTGATGAATAAATGCATAGTTCGTATATTCTGTCCAGTATTTGACTCGGTGCATGTTGCACGGAAGATCGGGTCATAGGTTCTGTTAGATTATATAAGTAGGCTCACAATCGCAATGGACCCAGATATTCCATTGGTACGATTGTAGCACATCGTTATAGTAGCTGGTCTTGGCTAGGTCGAACGGGTCGAATTCAGGTTTTG
>JAOTRH010003974.1:0-24012 GCA_034768845.1 Heliamphora exappendiculata
TAAATATTAATATAAGCGCATTTACTTCACAACTAAAGTAAATGCATTCTCTCCCCCTCTCTCATTTTTTTTATATTCTATATTAAGTCACTTAATAAGTCAAATAAAGCTTTAGATTTCACATGTCAACGATGCCAATAACTATCAAGAACTAAATTTAAAAAATGTACGCTTAAATTTTCACGATGATCGAACATCGTTTATCATACGATCAAAGCAAAAAAGTTATATATATATACATACAAAATGACTTAACTTATTTCTTTTTCATTTGGACTTTTAAATTTTTATCTCGCATTATATTTTATTTTTTATATAAGTAAGATTAATTTATTATTAAGATAATTTACAAAATTCGGGATGTTACATTGATTCGTCTTCTTATTGGAGTATCTTGTTAAGAATATAATTAGCTGAAATGATATCTTCCCCCAAAAGTTATGAGATAATCCAAAACTAATCAACATAGCATTCATCATATCATTTAAGGTTTTATTTTTTCTTTCAGTAACACCATTTTGCTGTGAAGATGTGTGCATTTATTTGATGAATTATGCCATGTTATAAACAGAATTTACCAAAAGGCGATTCATTGATACAAATAAGTTTTTATGTTACTTATTTTTGTATTTAGTAATTTTTTTATTTTTTAATTAGAAATTTTTAAATAAGATTTTGTAATTAAACAAAAAAAAGTAAAACTAAAAAAATTTAAAAAATTGTTTCAACAGTAATTTCCGTTTAAAAAGTTAACGGAAGTTAACTTTTAGACCTAAGTATTACAAAAATAAAAATATACAGGAGTATAGTAATAATTTAGAGAATAGATGGGCTGTCAGTGTTATTACTTTTAAATACGAGAGGTGTAGGTGTAATTTACTCACACTTTTTACCACCTCTTATTTGAATTGATTTAAAATTACAAATATCACTATGAATTAGATCTAGAAATTTTATATTTCTTTCAACAAAATGAAAAGTAGCATCAGCTAATTTTTCCTCTACACAAATTTTATATTTGTGATTCGGATCAATATCAAATTTTGACAAGCAATCATATTAATTAATTTATACAGAAAATTATAATTAACATGTCCTAATCTGCCATGTCATAAAGAGGAGGACTCGAGAATATAAGCTAAAGAAGCGTTATTCTTATTAATTACAACATGAGGTATAACAATCATTACTTTCAATTTGAAGATACCATTACTCTAACACCTCTTACCCACAAACATTCTACTTTTTTTTAGTACAAACTTATCAGACCCAAAAATTAGCCTAAATCCATTTTTACTTAACAAAAACCTAGAAACTATATTCTTGCGAATGCTTGGCATATGCAGCACGCTATTGAGTGTAACAATCCGGCCCGGACCCAAATTGTAACAACTTAGACTGTAACTACCCATGTAGCGATCTAGCCAAAACTCTAGTATCAGCGACGCCTAGTTGACAAGATCTTAGGTTGCTAGAAGGATAGAAACCCTAAATCAACCCGAAATCCTAATTCGGCCAGAAACCCCTAAAAAGATCAAATACTCAGAGGTAAAGTCCTAACACTCAAAAGGGTCTCGTGATAGCCTAAATTAATTAAATAACATGAAATATAAGGTTAAAAATAAAAAATTCTCATAATTATGGTAAAATAACCATTTTGTCCATAGTACAGCAAAAAGTCTTAAAAATTTAAGTTTTGACACATGGACACCCAAAATTGGATATTTAGATACAAATAAATAACAAAAGACAAAATAACAATAAAAATAAAAAAAATACCCTTGTATGGCCGGCCACCTTGGGGTTTGTGCACAAAATATTATTTTTTTACCTTTTTAAGCATAAAAATGAGAAACAATTAAGCATTATTATGACCTACGACTTTTTATACAAATAATATACATGATTATATAATAATATAGGTCAAAAAAAGCAAATAAATCATTATTTAAAGTTTTTACACAATAAATAAGTCAAAAGGTCAATTTTTGTCAAACTAGCTTAAATTGACTTAAAAGCTTATACCTATTTCATTAATTGCTAGAAAAATTATGATAATTCATGAAAAGACTAAATTAATTATAAACACATTAATATAATAGGTTTTAGTAGGTTGAGATATCAAAAAGATACATAAAATTAATATTTTATGTATTTTCTTGCACAAAATGGTATCAAAATACAATTTAAACCATAAATTAATGCAAAATCAGCTTTTGAGGCTCCCCAAACAGCCCCATCCAATTTCCCTTGTTGCCATATCTGATTTTGTAAGTCTTAAATAGACCACGCCATCCCATGCAACAAATGGAATTTTAAAAAATTAGGAAAAAGCTTTACACCATAATTATGGAACCCACCAACTCTTTGCTTATAAAATACAACCAAACACCTCCCTTCTCCTCTACATTTTTGGCAATACTAGAGCAAGAGAGACCAGATTTGTCAGCTCAAGTGTTCTTCAAGAGTTGGAGAGAAAAAGGTGAAAGAATGAGGAAGAATAAGCTAGGAAGGACCAAGGAGTGAGCTACAAAACTAAGCCCTATCCATCTTTCAACCATTAGCTCATCAAAATAAGTAAGTAAATTTCATAAATTTTTTGGCATTCTCTCATAAAATAACTCTCAATCCATCTCTATGAACAACCATAAGAATAAGAAACAAGACTTCACTCAAAAAAGCATCGTATGAGTAGATTAGAAGCTGTTCATGTAAGATCAAGTGTTGTACGTGCTTGCATATATGTGTTTTTGAGTTTTATGACTTGAATAGACTCTGGAGCTTTAGTATGTATGAATATAGGACATGCATGCAAAAAAATACATTAAATTTAAGCATAACATGAGCGATGTTACCGAAAACCTAAATAACCTGATTTTCAAAGCATACTAACTTTCTGCCACGAACTTTAAACTACCATAAATAATTTTAGAAAAATGATCTAAAAATAATTTTTATGTCCAGACCTAGCTCTTTAAGTTCTCTTTCATAAAAAATTAGTTTGAAGTGATTTCGTTAAGTATAACTCCAGATATACCATTTTTACCAAAGAGTGTCAGATTTTGACCACTTTAAGTTGCAGACCTAAAAACCCTAAGTTAAATTGAGAACCGAGATTGGGTCAAAACATAAAACTTGTAGATAACATGTTTATCTTATTGTCCACCAAAATTGACCCAAAAAAAGAAGTGTTGATAGGCCAAAACTCTTCCTAGAGTTACTATTGTGATTCAGTGACTGACCGAGCTCTCTGTCACACATTTTTGTGAGACCAAAAACCTAAGTTTTTAATAGCCAACTCCAAAAGTGGTTTTTATGAAAAATGTTTCTAACACATTAAACTAGATACTAACTAAAAATCAGCTTAAAATACCATCGGATGGTCTCCCAAAGGTTTTAAGCATTCTCTATTAAAAATCGATTCTGCTGAACCTTTTTATGCTGACTGACCCTATTTTATAAATTAGCCAAACTCATCAACTTGTTCCAAACAACTAGTTTTAGCACAAAACATGAAACTTGTAGGGGACACCTTAAACTAAAACCTTCCCAAAAATCAAACCCATAAACCTTGAATTGATGCCCCAAAACGGAGGCCAACAGAGACCCAAATTCTGCATTTTTCTCTGTAAAGTGCTGAATGAATTTCTCTTAATTAAAATAAATGACCTTTTTTCCCTAGGATCTTACCTTAGTGTTAAACATGAAAGTTGTAGAAAATATTTTTATCTAATTGGTGTTCAAAAATTAGAAATTAAATCCATGTCTATGTACCTCAAAACACTATTATAACTTTAAAATTGGCGTTTGAACGATTACCCAAATTTGGCTAAGTGTATGAGTAACGTGTCACATTGCGGAACTTGACTATATGAATTTTAAATGATTTATGTGAGTGATTGGTGTATGAAATTAACAATTTGATAATTAAAAACCATGCCGATAGGTTAGATCTATGTCACATAAATGATTTATGTGGGTTCATCACTAGCCTTTTAATTTCAGTAATTTAGACTTTAGGTTGACGCCAAATGAGTATTTTTGTCCTTAAGGTGGGTTTGTGTGCATATAATCTAGCCAGAGAACTTGGAATAAGGGTGGATGGTTTGGAATAAGAATGGAACTGGCTTCCCCATGCCGTTGTCATTGTGTAAAACGACTGAGGCATGAAGCCAAGGCGAGCGTTTACCTTTCGCAACGAGGCAAGAATAGGTTTGGCGGTCAAGTTCCCATTAAGTCTACTATGTAAAATCCCGACGTGAAATTCATGTTATGGTTCTGGATGTATATTGGGTTGAGCATTTGCATCGTATTCATTTGCATCACGCACTTGCATAATTGTTGTTATATATGCTTACCCTGCGAAAATGTTAAGATTTGTCTATCACCTTAGCCTTAAATGGTATTGGGTATTATACGATATATATTATAAGATATTTTGTTGTGAGTTTGTTAAAAAGTTTAGAAAATTACTTCTAGGCTCTGGCTCATGGCATTCGTGCCACAAGTAAGGAAGGAGAACCTTTTGAGGGAGACGTACCTGAAGGAGAAGGAGTTCTCAAGGACCAAGGTGAGTGGCAGGACCCAGCCAATCCTGGCAACGCAAATTGAAGAAATTGAAGACCACCCTTTTTGATCTTTTGTTTAGTTTCCACGGGCATATTGTAACTTTTGTTAAATTCACTAGATGATTGTAATCGTTAATTATTTTGAACAAGTTCTGAACCTTTAATGAAGTAGTATTTATCATATGTAATTATGAATGCATGGTTAGAATATCTCCCTTAATTATGGTTACGTATATCCTGGCATGCCAATAAAATAGGGCATCACATTGAGTGTGTGTTTCTTCCTCGAAATCATCTCCAGTATTACTTTACTTGCCCTTCCACCTTGGAAATAGAGGAATTACCCATGTACAACTGCTCTTCATCTATCACTTGATAAGTTGATGACATCCGTCTGTCTGAACAAATGTGGCAAGAAGCTCGAGTATCCACCCACCATTCTATGGGATTTCCAACTAGGTTTGATTCAGATATAACGGCAGAAAGACTAATGTCATTCACCCAAGTAGAAAGGTTGTCTACTTTCGTTATATTGGCTTGGGGCATTCTTCTTGTCAGAGTTCTTACGCTTACTACGACAGTCCTTCACATGATGCCCGGGCTTATCACAGATGTAACACTTGCCATTGAATTTGAGTCTCTTAGAGTCCCTACCTTTATCACAAACATGCTTTCTCTTATTGTTGCTGATTTTAGGCGCCTGTTCCCCAATATTGGCCTTGGACTCCATTTCGATCTTCTTCTCAGAATTACGGTTGTCTTCCTCTATCCTCATTTTGCCAATCAATTCCTCTAGTTTCATCTCCTTTTACTTTTTCTTTAAGTAATTCTTAAAAAAATTTCAGCTTACGGTAGTTTCTCAATAATAGCATCAACTTAAAAAGATTTCATCAGAAGCATACTTTCTGCATGAATATCATACAGGATAAGTTGAAAATATTGTACTTATTCGAGATAGGCTTGGAATCCACCATTTTATAATCTAAAAATTTGCCAACAACGAATTTCTTCATACCGGCATCCTCCATCTTATATTTCTATCTAGGGATTCCAATAGTTTATTTTTCGTCTTGATTGGACTATACACGTTGTACAATGTGTTGTCTAGTCCGTTGAGAATATAATTCCGACACAAGAAATCAGCATGTTTTCATACTTCCACTACAGCAACCGATTGTCGATTGGTTTCATCATCTATTAATGCTGGAGCATCTTCATGAAGGAATCTAGCAAGATTCAAAGTAATAAGATAGAACAATATTTTTTATTGCCAACTTTTGAAATTAGTTCCATTGAACTTTTTGAATTTTTCCTGTGATACACCAGCATTGTCGAGTGACAAACGGAATCAAGAAGGTATAACTGGGATAGGGGTAGGGGTAACAGCAGCAGTAGTACCAACAGTTGCAGAATCTATAATTTTTTTCTTGATATTACAAAAACAACACAAAGCAATTATGTTTAACAACACGAAAATTAAATCTGAAAATGAATTTAGTTTTTCTTAAAACAACAATAAAAATTAACACTACAGATTGATCTTCAAAAAAAATTCTTAACTCTTCAAAGGAAAAATATAAATAGTAACACTGAAATTAATTATAAAATTTACAAAACACATGATTAATAACGTAGTTAAAGCAAAATAAAATAAATTAATTTTTTGTCTTTAGATTGTTAGGAAAATGAAATAAAACGATAAATTTTGTACTTAAACGGATAGTAAAGAATTATAGTATAGAAAGTCAAAATAGAATTGCAGGAAAATAATGAAAATAGAAATACCAAAATTTCGAAAACCTGTTACAATAGAAAAAGATCGAGTCACGTGTTTGATACGATGCCCTTAAGACAAAAACGCTCTCGCTTTGGTGCTTCAAGTTTGATAGCGTATATTTCTCAGGATACAACGATTGATAGATTTCGAAAGAAGCATAATAATATGAAGGCTCGGTGAACCGAAACAGTGTTTGAAACTCACTACTGGATAGCAGGAATATGCAGCAAAAATGCAGAAGCGAAAGCGCAGAAGGAGGAAGGAAGAACTTTGGAAAATTGAATACCTGAAATGGGCAGAGGGTCAGCCAACTTAAAGGCCCAGAGGTGCTTGTTTGGACAGGAATGAACAGTCACTAACCGATTCAATTTGGCAGTTCGACCTGTGAACAGATGCAAATTGAATTTGAACTTTAATGGTTCGTTTTTTATTTCAACTTCAAAAATTAAATATTTTGCAAAAAGATAAGGATTCATCCGACCTGACCGGCAACTGGGGCCTAAGCCTGGCACGACCGACTAGTTGGACAAAAGGGCAACAGTAGCGCGCATGTGGTTTGGGTTGAACGCACCATTGAGTAGGTTCTCCCCTTTCCACAAAATTAGGTATTGCGGGCATTTTTGGGTGAGTCCAAAAAATAATGTTTTGGATATCCATTGTTTTTAGAAAAGAAAACGCTTATATCTAAATGAAAATCTAAAATATCCAAACACACGAAGAAAATGGAGTCGCCGCTTGATTTTTGAGAAAAATCAAGAAAAACAAAAAGTAAGCTACATGTCATTTAAATGTTACTCGAGAAAATCTAAGATATTCAAACACACGAAGAAAATGGAGTCGCCGCTTGATTTTTGAGAAAAATCAGGAAAAACAAAAAGTAAGCTACATGTCATTTAAACGTTACTCGAGAAAAGGGGAGTTCGGGGGGCTAAGGTACGAAAAGGTAGGTGTTAGACACCTTTTTTGCCCAACCGCGAGGTTGGCCTCTACTTTGTCAGTATTGGTTTTTGTTTTAAACTTTTTAAAGGTAACAAATACATAAATGGAGGTTCAAGAGAGTTCATATAAAAGTAAGCAAGATAAAGAAAAATACGTAAACGGGGTAATGTCCTAAAAGGGTCATGCAACTTGAGTTTTGGTTTCTAATCATGCCACAATTATTGTTTAATCAAAACATGCAAATGAGGATTAAAATCTAACTAAAAGATATGGAAAATTCTAAGGGTCATGCAGTAAAGTTATCATTCCCAAATATACCACATTCATTGTATAAACAAAGGAAACTAAAACATGCAAACGGTGATTAAGGATCTTACCAAAGGAAAGCAAAAAGTCCTAGGAAGACATACTTTACAACTCATATTCTTAACATGCTGCATGCCGAATCAAACAGAAAGAACAGAATGGTCCAACCATAATTTCTAAGCTACTGGTCTCACAAAAAGTTCACGGCCATGGCAATAGAATGTTGCAGCCGTGACAAAAATGAAGAAAAATAGGTGGTCGTGAAGAACATACATAGTGGTCGTAGTAACAAGGACAAAAAGCTCACGGCTGTGACAACTAAAGGTCGCGGCCGTTATGTTTAATGGGTTGCAGAAGCATTTTCAAGTGTACAGTGTATCAGTGAACATGAAATCACGTTAAAAACATGCTCTTCTATGTCTTACAGAAAGTATTAAACACATTGTTTTTCATGCAAAGGATATATATACGAACACGCTTCCACATACATTGCTTACATGCTATTACTGTCAGGGTTGTATACTAAAAACTATAGATTTTATTTGGTTTTAGTATTTAATTTTATTTTTAATAAAATTATTTTTCTAATTTTTGAGAATCTTAATGAGCAATGAATGCAATATCATTTTTTTAATATTATACATAGTTGTCATTTATTCTGTACAGTATTTAATCTGGTGTGTAGAGTATGGCTTGCACACAGATGACCAAATTATAGGTTCTTGCAGAATATAAGTTTTTATTCACAGTTTAGATGGAATTGGATAAACCATCGGTACGACTGTAGTACAGAGTTTTAGTATGTCTGTCTTAGTTACGGGAAACAGATAATAGTGTCGTATATTATTCCGACTCTCTATGCTAGTATACTTTGCGTATATTGAACATGACCATATTGGGATAATTAATTTTATATTGACTACATAAATTAATTCACACCTCAAGGTTATTATAAGTACTTATACTTTTAATTTTGAAATAATTATTATTTGCGTATATTTAATATTCGTTATTTTGATTCATTAGATTGTGCGATCTTTTATGGGTCAATAGTCTCAGTAAGTTGAATAGCGGTATTAATTATATAATAAATATTAATTATTAACGGAATCCACGTCTCAAAGGATCAGGACTGACGATACCCCCTTAAGAAAGCTTATAAGTTTTGACCGGGCTAAACCCTGTAGGTAGATTTGATTATCCGGCGGTCAAATAAATTAAGCGGACGGACTTAAAAAATTACAAAATGCCCAATAAATTAAATTGTCAATAATTAAATTTAATTGGTAGGTATCGAAAAATATAACGTGGGGAGATAAGTTTAGTATTTAATAACAAGAGCTCGAATAATTAGTTTTGAGAATATGGTTGAGAGTTCAATTACAACTCTTTAGTGGTATGAATTGTAATTTATATTTTTATGAAATTGCCTCAAGGGTATGCGAGTTTTCATAATTACATTAGAAGCCCAAGTTATATTTACTCCACAAGTTCCTACTGTAGCCATATATATATGCGGTTATGCTAAACATAAATCATAAGTCATCTTTAAAGACTAGGATTTCCATGTATTTTCCATTGTGATTAATTTAGCAGGTTTAAATTCACGAATGATCATAGCCCACTCTACGTTCGTGACTCATATTGGGAATACAGTAGAAGGCTTGATCGGGACTTTAACTCGAAGGATTCACATTCGTGATTGTTGCAGTAACCGAAATCAATCTAACATATTTCAAAATGTATAATCCCGAATATAACTTTGGGAGTACGAGTTTTATTTTGATCATTCGACATCAAAAAATTTTTTAATCTAGAGCCTGTTTCGGCGATTGCCCGTTCAGTTTTTTTTAATCGAAAAATCTTATTCAAATCAATTATCTTAGCAGTTTAGCTCCAACAATTGGTATCAGAGCTGTTTTGATTATGTTTACGGTTAATCGAGGGGTTTGGTAGATTTAAAATTGTACTAACTTTATTTTGCAGGCGTTCTAATTCCGATTTTAGTATCGTCATTATTTTCATATTTGATTGAATGTGTAGATGATGATTATTTTTTTATTCATGAGGATTAATCGCGATAGTTTAAGCTTTTTTAGTTTGAATGTGAGCTTTCGGAATATAAATTTTTTATGTAAAAGCTTTTATTATTATTTTTAGATGTTTTATAATATTTAAGAACATGTTCATATGTCCAAGAATATGAAAAACGGGCAGCAGCACAACTGGTGGTTTCGGGGATGGTTTCGGGTGTTTTAGGCCATGAATCACGACGATTTTTGCATACTTTTGAAACAGGTTTTTTGGTAAATTTTCTACAGGTTTTCTGTATTAAAAACATCAGCGAAACAGGTCCAAAAATGCAGTAAAAGGGGCGGTAAAATAGCCCATCAGCGGCGGCTTTGGCGAGCGGCTCGGGGGCCATTTTTTGCTCGATTTTGTGACTGTTTCAGGACGAGTTTTGTAAAATTTTATAGAAATAGAATAGCAGTAAAATAGACTGAAAAAATAGTTGAAAACATAGCAAAAATCTAGACAAAAAATTTCAAAATTGGCGGCGCAAGGCGGCGGCGGGCAACGGCAGTTCAGGGGCTGTTTGGGACCGTTTTTTATGCTTTATTGGACTATTTTTGAGGCGTTCTTTAGGAAATTGTATTGCTCGATATCATTGCTAAAAATAGTGCAAAATGGGAGCCGAATCAACTACGAAAAAATCCAAAACAGTAGAAGCAACAGCAGGCGGCGCTGGGCAGTGCGGTGTAGCGGCTTCTCAGGCCATCGAAGCTCGTTTTTCGATTGATTTTTGATCGGGTTTTTTATCAAAAAAATAGTATACTTTCTAAGCTATATTTTAGAAAAAAGTGAGAATGAAAAAAAAAGCTCAGATGAGGCCAGAACGGCCTCAGGAAGTTGGCAGCAACTAGGGGCAACGCAACAGCAGCAGCGACGGTGGTTTTACAGCCATCGAAAGCCATTTTTCTCGATATTTTTGAATCAGAATTTTTACACAAAAAAATAGTATACTTCATTAGCTACGTTTCAGAAAAAAACGGAGACAAAAATCGAGTTTGGAAAGAGGTCGAAAAAGCCTCAAAAAGAGGTTGGTGCTGTACTGCCGGCGGGTGGCCAACGGTGGTGGCTGTTTGAGGCAGCCCCAGGGATTATTTTCTGATATATTTTGATCGAAAAGTATTATATATCTATAACAATGCGAATGGATAAGTCCTGGTTGAATTCTGATAAGAATAAGCAGTTTGCTGCAGCGATTGAAAGATTAAAAGCTTATTTGGATACAGGAACTTGAAACTCGATAGAGTTTCACCTTGATTATAAAATCGGGCAATATTTATCTTATTTATTTATTTATCTAAATTGTGTGGATGATAAATATTAATTTTATATTTCCTGTTTAATTTAATTAATTCAAAAAAATTCGATTTTAATTAATATTATATAAAGGAAAATAAAATTATATTTTTTTAATTAAAAGTTTTTTAATTAAATAAAAAAATTTAGATATTTATTTTTTACAAAATAGCATGTTTAAGATGATTTTTTAAATAAATTGGACATATTGAAAAAATGTGAAAATTAATTTTGAATTTTTGAATTAATTAAATGAAAAAGGTTTAATTTTAATAAATTATTAATTTTCAAAAAAATGTGTAATAACGTGTAATTGAAGGTCTTTATTCAATACATTAGCTGTAAAATAAAGGAAAAACTGTGCATTCATTTTTTTACACATTAAAACACGAAAAGATGGTTTAAAAAAATCAGAATCCTTCGGATCGTGTGTTTTTTAAATTAATAAATTTATTTTAATTAAATAGTTTTTATAACCCTCAAAAATATTTTTAAAAACTAAGTGAGAGAGGAAATTTATTTACAAATAAATTTCACGGTCTCCATCACCAGTTCATAGGTGATGTAATTAATTATGCGTATTGACAGTAAGGCCTTTTTTTCCATCGAACAGAATTAATTGCGGTATCGCCGGTACGAACCTCCTTTAGGGATAATTCTGAATAATTATTAGTGTAGATCACTTCTCCATCAGAAGGGTTCATTGCGAAGCGATTGATTTGATATTAAGTGGTGGTTAACACTTAACTGTAAATAATAGTATCATCTCCATCTGAGTCACTGTTATTATTTATTGGACCGAAACTATGTCAGCTATTTAATTTTACTTGGCATGATTTGTTGTCTAGATAGTAAAATTAATAGAAATTGACCTGTCTGGACAAACGATGTATAGTAGATGTCCTCCCTTCGAGACATGCTATTCACAGAGTATTAGGCTGCTGGCGATTTTTTTTAAATGGTTGAGGAAACCAAATTTAAAATTTTTATTCGTCATTATTAATGGTTTTTAATTATGTGATTCTCATGTTTAAAATAACTTTCAATTCACTCGCGGTTATACTCAAAGAAAACAAACTAACATGACCAAACTATGTAGACTTGAAAAGGAAAATAAATATAGTTTTAACGGCCGAGGGTATTCTTAGGATATAAGAAAATGTGTTTATTTTTGAAAATAGTTCTTCCTCTAGGCTAAAAGGCACGAAGAAAAAAAAAGTTTAGAAACAGGGTGGCACGATTTTCAAAGTAGTTAGTGGGCCACGGACTGGTGTGAAAAAGTCGAAAAGTAGATGTTTTCACTGCAACCAGGCACGCCACTGAAAAAAGCAGTGTTCAGTTTATCTCATCAAGCTGAACAATCAGGGTAATTTATATTCACTGGTTGTGGAAACACGTTTAGTGGTGTTATTCATCGGTACCTAGTGTGTAGATATGGGAGCCACTAATTATGTCTGTAATTTATTGTAGGAGTTCCAAGAAAGCATTCAGACTTACGGTTGCATATGGGTAATAATACAAATGTGACAACCGTTACAGTGGGAGATGCCACTCTCAGTTTTAGTAGAGATCGAATTTTAATATTGAGAGATTATTTTTAGTAGAGATCGATAGTTTAAGAAGAAACTTAGTTTCCACTTCTAGATTGGTTAAAGACGGATATCTGGTTTATTTTAATAACTATGTGATTATTTAGGATAATAAACGAGTTATTTATTCTGATACATTAGTGGAAGATCTGTATGTTATTACTTCAATCTCTTGTACACTGCATCTGACTGAATTAAATAACACATCTAATTTACCATATAGAAGAAAGAATTCTTCTTTAATGAACCAAATGTTTCTTTGACACTTACACTTAGATCATATTAATCTAAAAAAGATAAATAAATTGGTAGTAGATGGACCTTTGAGTTTATTGAAAGTGTAGGCACTTTCAGTCTGTGAATCTTGCTTAGAGAGTAAGATGACCAAGAGACCTTTTTTGGCCAAAAGTTATAGAGTTAAAGAACTATTGGAACTTATTCACTTTCATGTGTGTGATCCTATGGCTATCCGGGCTAGAAGTGATTTTGAGTACTTCGTCAGTTTCATTGACGACTATTCAAGGTATGAATACATTTACCTGATGCACCGTAAGTCTAAATGTTTTGAAAAATTTAAAAAAATCATAGCGGAGGCGAAGAAGCGCCTTGGTAAAAGTATCAAATCACTACGATCCGACCATGGTGGCGAGTACCTCTTTGGAGAGTTTAGAGACTACTTGTCGTTAGAAGAGATTATATCCTAGTTGACTGCACTGGGCACTCCGCAGCAAAATGGTGTAACAGAAAGAAGGAATATGACTCTTATGAAGATGGTATGGTCGATGATGACTTATTCGGAATTACCCAATTCATTTTGGGGACTTGCATTAGAGACATCGGCTTATATTCTAAACTTAGTTCCTTCTAAGTCAGTATCTTTAACTCCCACAGAATTGTGGACTATGAGTAAGCCTAGTTTAAGACATATTCGAATTTGAGAGTGTCTAGCACATGTGCTGGAAGGGAACGCAGGTAAGTTAGAATCAAGGATAAAAGCCTATTTCTTTATCGGGTATCCCAAGAAAACAAAGGGTGATTTATTTTATAATGCTAAGGATTAAAAGATCATTGTTAACACCAATGCCCGACCAATGCCCAATTCTTAAAAGATGATTATATTATAGATCACAAGCCTAAAAGTAAAATTATTCTAGAAGAATTAAGAGAAAATACCAGTAGAACAGAAGAAGAACCACAAGTCACTAATATCCTATTGCCTCGTCGTAGTGGGAGGATTATCGGGACATGTGTAAATCCCGAACCAGATCAAGGCGCTACCATTAACATGCCAGACGAGCATGTGGGTAATGGTGCGTAGGGTTCAGATTATGCACAGTGCATTACTACTAGTACATAGCGCAGGTAGTGTCTCGTCGTAGTGGGAGGGTTGTTCATCAACCGATCGGTATATGTTCTTGAGAGAGTCTTTTGACAAGATCCTAGCAAAATTGGATACCGAACCCTGTAACTACAATGAAGCACTCCAAGATAAAAATATAGATCTTTGACAAAAGGCTATGAATTCAGAGATGGAGTCTATGCATTCTAATCAGGTTTGGAAACTTGTAGAACCACCTAAAGGGATAAAACTCGTCGAATGCAAGTGGATCTATAAGAGAAAGAGATGAGTAGATGGGAAGGTAGAAACCTTCAATGCTAGGCTTGTTGTAAAAGGGCTCACTTAAAAAGAAGATATCGATTATGAGGAAATATTTTCACGAGTAGCCATGCTTAAGTCTATCCGAATTCTCTTATCCATCGCAACTCATTTTGATTACGAAATTTGGTAAATTGCTGTCAAGACAGTTTTTCTTAATAAAAGTCTTGACGAGTGTATTTATATGGTACAACCAAACAGTTTCATAGCAAAAGGCTAGGAGTACATGTTGTACAAATTTAAGAGATCCATTTATAGACTTAAGTAGGCATCGAGGTCTTGAAATACTCAGTTTAATCAAGCCATAGAATTTTATGATTTTGATCAAAATCCAGATGAGTCATATGTGTACAAAAAGTGTGACGGAAGCATGGTGGTCTTTCTAGTAGTTTATGTAGATGATATCTTGCTTATCGAAAACAATATGGGGGTGTTATCTTCGATAAAAGTAAGGTTATCTGGACAGTTTAGTATGAAGGATTTGGGAGAAAGCAGTCAAATCCTTGAGATCAAGCTTTTGCGAGATTGAAAACAAAGGAAGTTAGTCTTATCATAAGCAAAGTATATCGATGATATCCTTGCTCATTTTAGCATGCAAGATTTCAAGAAATGGTTTATCCCTTTCAGGCATAGAATCACTCTATCCAAGGATCAGTATCTTAAGACACTTGATGAGATAGAGAAGATGAAGGCGGTTCCTTATGCTTTGAAAGTAGGAAGCCTAATGTATGTTATGATTTGAACCAGACCCGACATTTGCTTTGTCGTTGGCATGATTAGCATATATCAATCGAATCCAGGTCAGTAGCATTGGACTGTGGTAAAGAATATAATTAAGTACCTAAAAAGGACTAAGAATTATATATTGGTTTATAAGGCAGACAATTTAGTACCTTTGAGGTACACAGACTCAAACTTCTAGTCAGACAAAAATTTTCATAAGTCTAACTCAAGATATGTGTTTACCTTGGGAGGTGGAGCTATAAGTTGGAGGAGTATCAAGCAATCTTGTATTGCTGATTCCACCAGAGGCCTAGTACTTGGCAACTTCTGAAGTAGCTCAAGAGGTTGTTTGGCACTAAAACTTCCTGTTAGATCTAGATGTGGTGCCTTCAGTTTAATTAGCTATTACACTTTATTGTGATAATAGCAGAGCTGTGCAAACTCGAAGGAGCCAAGAGTCCATAAGAAAGAAAAATACATTGAGCATAAGTATCACATAATACAAGAAATTGTACAAAATGGTGATGTTATTGTGACCAAGATTGCATCAGGTGATAGCCTTGCAGATACTTTACAAAGGGCCTACCGGTTAAGACTTTTGATAGTCATGTAGAGGGCATGGGAGTCAGATGTATGGTAGCATGGTTTTGAATATAAGTGAGAGATTGTCAGGATTGTATACTAAAAATCATAGATTTTATTTGGTTTTAGTATTTAATTTTATTTTTAATAAAATTATTTTTCTATTTTATGAGAATCTTAATGAGCAATGAATGCAATGTCATTTTTTGATGTTATGCATGATTATCCTTTATTATGTATTATATTTAATCTGGTGTGTAGAGTACGGCTTGCACACAGAAGACCTGATTATAAATTTTTTTATAGAATATAAGTTTTTGTTCAAAGTTTAGATTGAATTAGACAAACCATCGGTACGACTGTAGCACAAAATTTTAGTCGTCCTGTCTTGGTTATGGGGAACAGATAATAGCGTCGTCTATTATTCTGACTCTTTGAGTTAATATACTTTGTGTGCATTAAATAGGACCGCATTGGGGTAATTGGTTTTATACTGATTATATAAATTAATTTACACTAAATGGTTATTATGAGTACTTATACTCTTAATTCTGAAATAATTATTATTTGCGTATATTTAATATTTATTATTTTGATTCATTAGAGAGTGCGATCTTTTATGCGTCAATAGTCCCGGTGAGTTGGATAGCGGTGTTAATTATATGGTGAATATTAATTATTGACGAAATCTACGTTCCGATTGCTCATGATTGACAATATTCCCTTAAAGAAGCTTACAAGTTTTGACTGGGCCAAATCTTATAGGTAGATTTAATTATCCGGTCGATAAATAAGCTAAGCAGAATGGATTAAGAAATTTTAAGAAACCGATTGAATTAAATTGTCAGTAATTAAATTTAATTGGTGGGTCTCAAAAATCTTAACGTTGGGAGATGAGTTAAGCATTTAATAACATGAGCTCGAATAACCAGTCTAGAGAATATGGCTGGGAGTACAATTACAATTCTTTAGTGTATGAATTATAATTTATGTTTTTATGAAATTATCTCAGGGGCAGGTAGATTTTCATAATTACATTAGAAATCCAAATCATATTTATTCCACAGCTCCCTGCTGTAGCCCTATATATATGCGGTTATGCTAAATATAAATCATATGTCGTCTTTCAAGACTAGGGTTTCCACGTATTTTCTATTGTGATTAGTTTAGCAAGTTTAAGTTCACGAAGGGTCGTAACCCACTCTACGTTCATGACTCGCATCGGGAATACAGTAGGAGGCTTGATCGAGGTTTCAACTCGAAAGATTCATATTCATGGTTGTTGTAGTAACCGAAATCAATCCACCAGATTTTGAAAGGTATAATTCTGAATCTAACTTTGGGAATATGGGTTTTATTTTGATTGTTCGACATCCAAAAGTTTTTAATTTGGTACCTGTTTCAGCGATTGCCCGTTTAATTTTTTTTAATCGAAAAATCGTATTCAAATCAATGATCTTGGCAATTTGCCTCCAACAATTACAAATCAAAAGGAATACATGCTTGATATAGATTACTTGCTAAGAAAATCAATAAACGAAAACCCAAGTCACAATGGCTTCTAGGAGAGAGAAAATGAGAGTTTAGAAGTATTGTGATTTTCTAAGCTTACCTTATATAGTAAATCGTCTCGAATGGCCCTCAGGTATGGTAAACTAGAATCACCAAGTCATCTGCGCTCCAAGGGCCTCACCAATGCAAGTAATGTCACGAACTCGATCCGAGAGTAGGTAGTATTGGAAGTGTGGGTATCGAGAATATCGGGTGGGAAATGAATTCGGCAGAGTATGGGTATCACAAAACATTCCTCTCATTGTTAGTGAAAATGGTGCTTATTTATAGGCATTAGGGCAGCACAGAGATCCTTTAGGATGCTGTCACCTGTCCAAAAAGGTGTAAAGCTCCCGGTCGTGTCCTTGTACCTCGCGGACGTGAACTTGAATGAACGAACCAAGACGATCGTGACCTTTAAAGGTTGTGACCTGCTATAAGATCATAAAAAGGTCGCGATTGTGACGAAGGATGTTCACAGCCTATTCTAAGATCACAAAAAGGTCGTGGTCGTTAAGGTAAGGACATGGCCTAGGGTAAGATCATAAAAAGGTGGCGGCTGAGAGGATGGAGAATGTCGTGGCCTGAAGATGTTTTAGGGGATGGGTGATTTTTTGGATTTTGAGTTGAATTCTTAACATTGCAATTGCTTGGGAGTATCCTTGAGCATAATTCCATATTTTTGCCATTGGGGAGCATTCGAGACAGGTGCTTCAGATTTGGCTTAGTCAAATTGGGATGTCTATAGTTACCCCTCTTTGACAGAGCTTGCAACAATTCATGGTGCAAGTAAATGTTAAAGTTCTAGAGACAAACCGTTTGACTAAACCGCCAATCTTAGGCACAAAAAAATATATATAGAAAAGCATAGTCGAATATGAATTTTCATCAAGCTTCTTATGTATCCCATTGCAAGGGATTAGACCAGTCGTAGTTCATGGGGCAATGGATATGATGCAAAACAGCCTAATCATGATGCATGAAAGAAAACTCATGATGCAAACACACCAAATTTAAGATCACAACATAGATCGAAGATCATCAATGATTAGTTTTAGGTTATGAATTGGACCAAGGAATTAATTTAAGATCATGAGGAGGATCAGATAGGGTTACGAGCAGTTTTTCGTCATGCAAGGACCGAAGAGTCAGTTTAAGGTCATAAGGAGCTCTGGAGAGTCAAAGAGCAATTTTAGGTCATGCAAGGACCGAAAACTCAGTTTAAGGTCATGAGGAGGACTGGATAGTCAGTTTATGGTCATAAGGAGGACCGGAGAAAACGAGAATCAATTTTAGGTCATGACAAGATCGGAGAGCCAGTTTAGGGTTATGAGGAGAACCGGACAGTCAGTTTAAGTTCATGACGAGGATTGGAGAAAATGACAATCTTGAGGTTTATCTCCCATAGGCCTAAAAAAGGGGAATGGTTTCTATATGCTCGAGGGTTGATGCATAGGGAGGGATCAACATAAACCTCACGGCCATGCTATTTTGGATGTCACGGCCGTAACACATAACCCTAGGGTTATGGCAGCCTGGAAGTTTGGACATTGTGGCCTTTATAAACCTTTCACATTAGTCACGACCGTAAAGAAAAGAACTTGTGGTCTCCTCTCGGATGTGGCGGCCGTTAGTCTTAAAGCAAATGGACCTCGTGGCTGTTGGAGGCAAACTACCAAGATTATTGATTTGTAAACGATTTTGAATAAGAAAAATAAAACTGGACGGGTAATTGCCGAAAAAAGCTCTAGATAAATTTTTTTTGATGTCGAACGATCAAAATAAAAATCGTCCTACCACAGTTAATTTAGATAAATACCTTTCGATCGATTCTTCAACTACGAATTTTAATTTTTCGAGTTGAAGCTCCATTCAGACCTTTTACTGTAATCTTGATGCGATTTCCGAACGTAGTGTGTGCTACGATCTTTTGAGAACTGAAACCAGCAGAACCTGCACAACCATAGTCTTAAAAGACAACTTATGAATTTGGTTCAGCCTACCTGTATATTTATAGGCTACAAGAGGGACCTGTTGAGTAATTATGATGTAGACTTCTTGTGTGACCCAGATACCCTTCCAGCGGTCTCTACAAATATACAAACATCTCAGCGATTTCTGTAGTTATGAAAACCATACAGCGATTTTTGTAGTTTTCATAAAACACTAAATTACAGTTTATACCACTAAAGAACCGTAACTGCACTTCTAACCATAACCTTAAGACCAATTGCATTGAGTTCCTGTTATTAAATACTTAACTCATATCTCCACATTAAGATTTTCGATACCCGCCAATTACATTTAATTACCGATAATTTAATTTAATCGGCATTTTTAAAATTCTTTAAACCATTCCGCTTAACTTATTTGACTGTCGGATAATTAAACCTACCTATAGGATTTGGCATAGTCAAAACTTATAAGCTTCTTTAAGGGAATATCGTCAATCCCGGACAATCAGAACGTGGATTCCGTCAATAATTGATATTCACGTTATAATTAATACTGCTATCCAACTCACCTGAACTATTAACCTACAAAAAATTGCATCCTCTAACGAATCAAAACAACGAATATTAAATATACGCAAATAATAACTATTTCGGAATTAAGAGTATAAGCATTGTTCATAATAACTTTGAGGTGTGAATTAATTTATATAGTCAATATAAAATTAATTACCCCAATGTGATCTTGTTCAATACACACAAAGTGTACTAGCACAAAGAGTCAGAACAATAGACGACGTTATTATCTATTTTTTCGTAACCAAAACAGACATATTAAAACTCAGTACTACAGTTGTACTGATGGTTTGTCTAATTTTACCTAAACTGTGAATAAAAATTTAAATTCTGCAAGAACCTATAATCTGGTCTTCTGTGTATAAGTTGTACTCTACACATTAGATTAAATACTGTACAGAATAAAAGACAACCATGCATAACATTAAAGAGATGATATTGCATTTATTACACATTAAGGTTCTCATAAAATGAAAAAATAATTTTATTAAAAAATAAAATTAAATACTAAAATCAAATAAAATTCATGATTTTTAGTATATAACCCTGACAATCTTTCACTTATACTCAAAACCATGCTGTCATACATTTGACTCCCATACCCTCAACATGACTATCAAAAATCTTAGCCGGTAAGCTCTTTGTAAAAGGATCTGCAAGGTTGTCCCCTGATGCAATCTTGGTCACAGCAACATTATCCCTCTGTATAATTTCTCGTATCTAGTGATACTTACGCTTAATGTGCTTTCATTTATTGTGGACTCTTGGCTTCTTCGAGTTTACAACTGCTCAGCTATTGTCATAATAAAGTGTAATAGCCGACTAAATTGAAGGTACCACATCTAGATCCAACATGAAGTTCTTGAGCCAAACGGCCTCCATAGCTGCTTTAGAAGCTGCCATGTACTCGGCCTCCATGGTGAAATCAGTAATGTAGAACAGCTTGATACTCCTTCAACTTATATCTCCACCTCCCAAGGTAAACACATATCCTGAGGTAGACTTATGAAAATCTTTGTCTGACTAGAAATCTGAATCTGTGTACCTTAAAGGTACTAAACTATCTGCCTTGTAAACCAACATATAATTCTTAGTCCTTTTCAGGTACTTGATTACATTCTTTTCCGCAGTCCAATGCTCCTGCCATGGGTTAGACTGATATCTGTTAATTATGCCAACGGCAAAGCAGATATCGGGTCTAGTATAAAGCATAGCATACATTAGGCTTCCTACTGCCGAAGCATAAGGAACCGCCTTCATCTTCTCTATCTCATCAGGTGTCTTAGGACAATGATCATTGGATAGAGTGATTTCATGCCTGAAAGGGAAAAATCCTTTCTTGGAGTCCTGCATGCTAAAATGGGTAAGGATGCCATCGATATGCTTTGCTTATGATAAGCCTAATATCATTTTTTTTCGATCTCACAAAAGCTTGATCTCAAGAATGTGACTGGCTTCTCCCAAGTCATTCATACCGAACTACCCAGATAATCATACTTTTATCGAAGATAACAATCCCACATCGTTTTCGATGAGCAAGATATCATCTACATAAAGTACTAGAAAAACTACCACACTTCTGTCATACTTTGTGTACACACAAGACTTATCTAGACTTTGATCAAAATCATAAGATTTTATGACTTGATCAAACCGAGTATTCGAAGATCTCGATGCCTGCTTAAGTCCATAAATGGATCTCTTAAGCTTATACAACATGTGCTCTTGGCTCTTTGCTATGAAATCGTCTGGTTGTGCCATATAAATACACTCGTCAAGATTTTCGTTAAGGAATGCTGTCTTGACATCTATTTGCCAAATTTTGTAATCACAATGAGCCCAATAGATAAGAGAATTCAGATAGACTTAAGCATGGCAACCAGTAAAAAGATTTCCTCATAATCGATCCCTTCTCTCTGAATAAACCCTTTTGTAATCAGTCTGCCTTTGAAGGTTTCAACCTTTCCGTTCTTCTTTTTGTAGATCAACTTACATAGATTCTATCTCTGAATTCATAGATTCCATCTCTGAATTCATAATCTTTTGCCAAAGATCTGATCTTCTGTGTGCAAGTCGGGCTGTACACACCATATTAAATACTATACGGAATAAAGGACATCCATGCATAACATTAAAGAAATGATATTGCATGCATTACACACTAAGAGTTTTCTAAAATGGAGTAATAATTTTATTCAAGAATAAAATACAATACTAAAATTAACAAAATTCATGATTTTTAGTATACAACCCTGACAGTCCCTGACTTCAACAACCCTGAGACATACAAGGAGATCCCAATAGCTATAACTGACAAGGCTCGCGTGGGACCGGTTGGCATATGGCATGTTCAGGCGCAATGGCGCTGCTATAGAATTTACGAGGCAACGTGGGAGCGCGAAACCATCATCCGTTGTTTCTGCTAGCACCTGTTTTAGATAGGCTCTAGCAAGCGATGTGTTGTACCCTTTTCTTTTCTTTTGATGTTGTATGTGTATCTCTATGAACCTTCTAAGCATTATATTGACTATGTGCCTAAACTAGAATGATATGAAATACAAGTGTTTGTTATCAAAATCTCCGCAAGTTATCTTACAATCTCAAACTTAACTCCATAAGATCCCAAAACATGAAAATAATCAATAATTAAAATAACCCACAAACCATGACACCTTCCTTTTCTTTTTATTTAGGATGGCAGGTAGACGACCAAGTCATCAATGAAAAGCAAATGGACCCGTAGATGGTGAAGCACCTGGGCTAGCCCAAGCCTTACGAGAGGTTGCCACCAGCATAAATCGCCCCAATGTATGTGATAGAGTGTGGTTCCTATTAGAGCTTGGAAGACAGCGAGCCCTTACATTTAGAGGAGGAGTAGAGCCGAGAGTAGCTGAGGAATGGCTAAGAGCCGTCAATAAGTTATTCAACTCGATGAGACTACAACCTGAAGTGGATCAGGAAGCTCTAGGAACTCACCTGTTAGAAGGAGAAGCGGACCATTGGTGGTCTATGTGTTGGAGGCAAAATTGTCAAGATCATTATTTTTGTACACGATTTTTGGTAAAAAATTAATTGGACGGGCAAACGCCGAAACGGGCTCCAGATAAAATTTTTGACGTCGAACGATCAAAAATAAAACCCGTTCAACCAAAGTTAAATTTAAAAGAATGCC
The DNA here is from genome assembly GCA_034768845.1 of Heliamphora exappendiculata. NCBI lineage: Eukaryota > Viridiplantae > Streptophyta > Magnoliopsida > Ericales > Sarraceniaceae > Heliamphora > Heliamphora exappendiculata. The sequence continues at coordinate 22,759 of JAOTRH010003974.1, forward strand.
TTTTTACAAGTCGATTCTTCAACTATGATTTGATTCTGAGTTGAAACTCCTATTAGATCTTCTACTGTATTCCCTCACGCGATTCTTGAACGTAGTGTGGGCTACAGACTATCGAGAACTCGTACCAGCAGAACCCAGATATATTTAATCTTGAAAGACATGTTATAAAATTGGTTCAGCCTACCCGCATATATATAGGGCTATAGTAGGGACCTGGGGGTAATTATAAGTAAGACTTGCAGTGAAGTACAGACACCTATCAGCGGTTTCTGGAATTATGAAAAATCAGTAACAGTTTTTGCAATTTTCATAAAACACTGAATTATAATTCACACCACTAAAGAACTATAATTTCACTTTGACCCATAATCTCATGACCATCTAGCATTGAGCTCCTGTTATTAAATGCTTACCATTTCTCCCCACGTTAAGATCTTTGATATCCGCTAATTAAATTTAATTACTGACAATTTAATTTAATGCCATCTTGATATTCCTTAAATCCTTCCGCTTAACTTATTTGACCGCCAAATAATTAAATCCACCTGTAGGGTTTGGCCCGGTCAAAACTTATAAGCTTTCTTAAGAAGGTATCGTCAATCCCGATCTTTCAGGACGCGGATTCTGTCAATATTTAATATTCGTCATATAAATAATACCGCTATCCAACTCACCGAGAATATATAGACCCATATAAGATCCCACCTTCTAATGAATCGAAATAACGAATATTAAATATATGCAAATCAATAATTATTTCAGGATTAAGTGGATAAGCACTATTCATAATAACCTTGGAGTGTGAATTAGTTTATATAGTCAGTATAAAATTAATTACTCCAAATGTTCCGTTTAATACACACAAAGTGTAGTAGCACAGAGAGTCAGAACAATAGACAATGCTATTATATATTTTCTGTAACAAAGACAGACCTACTAAAACTCTGTGCTACAGTCGTACCGATGGTATGCTCATTTTCATCTAAACTGTATACAAAAAACTTATATTCTGTAAGAACCTAAAATATAATTTTCTGTGTGCAAGCCGTACTCTACACACCAGATTAAATACTATACAGAATATCGGACATCCATGCACAACATTAAAGAAATGATACACATAATTGCTCATAAAGATTTTTATAAAATAGAAAATTAATTTTATTTTTAAAAAAATTTAAATACTAAAAATATGATTTTCAGTATACCAACCCTAACAATCTCCCACTTATACTCAAAATCATGCTGCCATAC